>JAAMPD010001778.1:25465-37054 GCA_025266255.1 Trissolcus basalis | reverse complement strand
GTTGATGTTGTAAAACATTTTCATACAGTTCGGGTCTGTCTGATTCGCACGGTGTGATTCGGAAAATATCGAGGCGCGGTGTTTATAGGGTTAATCTTTATATTCCTATCAACAAATCGATATAAATTGTAAATTCATAATTACGAAAGAAGACATACAATTATCATCAGGTTTTCAAAAACGGATGTCTAATTCTTTTTTTTTTTTTTTTGTTTTGTTTTTATTTATTTAATTTAATCAAATTGATTTTTGGCTAGTGGATATACAATGAATTTACATCAATATTCATAATAAAATAAACAATCAATAAATGAGTATGATTTATGTATATTGTTATTTGAAAGAATCTAACATTTATCTTGGAGGTAAGATATACGATAAACTGTTGCAGCTAAAGGTGCAGAAAGGTAAATTCTGCTGTGGGAGAGAGAAAGAGGAGAGTGGCGCAAAAGATGAAGAGTTCCTGTGCGCGCAAATGCACTCTCTTTCTCTCACTTGCTGCACAACAATACACAGCCAGGTTCTAAAAATAAACATACTCGCAGGGTGGCCGTTAGGTGGCGGCAGTGTCGTTGCGCGTGGCGCGCAAAGTCTCGACAAGCGACTGGCCTCATCCGTGGTCAGTCAGTTATCGTTCGGCCCGCGTGGGATTCGCTACGAGTTCGCGACGAGTAAATTCAGCTGATACGTATTTGTGCGTTAAGCGATGAAACCGTGACATAAACAGGTTTGTGGAGTGTCAGTCTACGGCTCGGGGAAAGCGTGCGTGACCACACCGCAATTGCGTCGTCGATCAGTTGAATTGAGTCGCGTTGACAGTTGTCGTGCAATGCATAGAGCATCAGTGATCGTGTGCGCCATCGAGTTAGACGGTCCAACGGGACTACAGTGACGTACCCTTTACAATTGGTGCCCAGTATCATACCGAGCCAGATAAACAGCAGGTACGCGCACAATCAGCGCCATTTGTTTTCGCGCCAATTGCAATTTAAAGTCAGCGCAATTGTTTTGCCAACCAATTGTGAGCAAACTTCCAAACTACCTGGCGTGCCACTCGGATTATCTTCGTTGATTTTTCACGCATTGTCCTTGGCCACCTGTTTTCTCTTGTTTATATTAAGCCAGTGCTAATCGTCAGGAGGCCTGTCGAAACTGAAATACTTCCAGAGGTGCATCGAAATCAATAAGAAAAATTGTCCAAGTGTTTTTGATTGTGTAAAGTGTACATATGGATTGGTTTGGCCCAAAAAGCAGTTGACAGGATGAGCATACCGAAAACTCACGAACACCTGTTGTTGTTCAAAGCTGAACTTATAAAAATAAATCTGTCTTTGTTTAGTTGACACAACAACGTGTTTAACTTGAACATCATTCAAGATCAGCGTTAAATTGATAAGTGTTACTATTGATGAATGTTGAAATGGCGTCGCAGAATGTGCAAGTATATTTTGAAAGGATACGTCACTGTGTGCAGGTGGTTCTGTCCACTTGTTACGCTAACTGCGATCCCATCCTAACGAAGGCTTTTGATTGGCTCTCGCCAATCAAACTATCTAGATCATCTTGCTTTTTCATTAACAGAATATTCACAAAGTTAAACAAATATACATGATCAAATTAAAAGTTGAAATTATTGAGAAAGCACTAAAGTTTAGATAGAATGTATTTATATCCAACAAATACAGTGGAGTAGTGGAATTTTAACGATAGATGTTTGAAAAATGACGATAATGGAATATTTATCTTTGCACGGAACGATGCACTTGTTTCTGATCCTCGTTAAACCAACGGATGTTCAACAGTTACATCATCTCGCATTTTTACAATAAAAAGTTGGGGCATATTATGATATTTAAAAAGCGTGGACATGGGTTTAAAGTAAACATCAAGTGACGTAACGTGAATGTAAGAAAGACAAACAATGTGCAGATGCACATCACGGTATTCTTCTTCAAGGTTTTTAGAAGGCAAATAAACACAAACTAAATACTTTTAGTCTTGTTTTTATGTTGAACAATTTGTAGCTACGTCAGCAGTATCATCTCTGTTGCCCGCTATTCATTGTACACAACATACTCTTCTTTTTTATCTCCCACACACGAAGGAAATTTCAACGAGATAAGAAGTCAAATAGGATCATTACGACATTATCACGACACAAGCAACGAGCATGGGTGGAAAATAATTATTGCGTTGATAATTTTCAGACAAGCGATAACTGAACCGTTTGGTAACAGATATTGTTATTTCGTGTTCACATAGAAATATGTAATCGCAACGTAATGTTAAACAGTCACTGATGATCTCGGATTTCTAATCATCTGAATAGATATGATTATCTTACTGGAGCAGAGACCGGTGAAATGATGAAAATGATTTGTGGACGAAAAATAAAATCAAGTTATCTCATGCACTTGCGAAGAACTGCGCAATTGAGCATATTGGATGAAAAATGATGAGCCGTGCGTGAAATAATGCAAAAATGGAGCGACAAAAGAAAAAACTAAGATAGCGATAAGAAAGCATTTAAAAATGATTTGATGGATCTAAAAGAGATAGCTTGGGCATGATTAAATCATTTCTCTGATTCGAGAACTGGTAATTGACATGCTATTCTTCAACCTCAAGTGATAAAGTCATAGGGAAATTCTCTATTGTCTGATGAAAAACAACATTATATTAGACACCTTTATCGATCTTAACCGAAACCATGTTTTAAATTGCATATGACCTACGCACAATAAGAGATATAGATTCTTTCGGATATTCAAGTTTATAATAATTCTCCTCGCGTATCTATATAATCTACACGAGAGAATTTGGAAATAACTCGACAATTCCTTTCAAGAGAAACACCAAACTTTCTTGCCTACTAAAATAAACTCAAAGGCAGGGCAAATTGTTTCACCATGATACGATATAAATGAAATGTGTCGCCAAAAGCCAAATATTTACGTTAAGCTATGGTATATTTTTAAAACATTGCGTATAAGTATTATTCAATGATGTTTGCAAAGGAGAAGACAAAAAAATTAAACAAGTTTATTGTTAGTTGTCGATCAATGTGACAGACTTTCGATTGCCTCTCGATCTTCCACTTTTCGCGTCATTGTTATATTTACAGTCACATCGAATATTTATGCAATAAAAAATGCTCCACGTTTTTGTCATCATTTTGATCGACTATTATACACAATAACATAAAAAGATCGATAATTCAGGGAGGCTTCTTTTATCTGTCTAATCTAAAACCCAATATATAATGCAACCTGTTCAAATGCTAAATTTGAATTCCATATTAATACCCTAGCTTAATCAACCCGAGATTAAAAAATTATTCGTCCCGATTAAATTCACGAGCAAATAATTTTTGACAGCCTTCGAACTCTGCGATTATAAATGTGCTCGTCCGAGTATAGTTGCAATATTGATTCTTTCTATTTATGTATTAGCAAAGTCTGTGAAAGATTTCCACTTTTATAAGGTAAAAAGAAATTTTACTTACTTTTAAAGAAAAAGAAATTTTGAAATAATAATCAAAAATAAAGCTTATATTTAAATAATTATGTATTCTTTATTTATAAAAGTCTTTGAATTCACTTGGGAACATCATACAATTTTGTCAAGAAAAAAACATTATTACAATAGGGAAAAGAAGCATTCTAGAATGCCAGTTTCTTTCTTCTATATTCTCAAATCAAATTCAAGTATTTTAAATGTGTATATATATATATTGAAAGTTATTGAATAGGTTTGAAATGGAAAAAAAAATATATTTTCAAGTTAAAACACAGTAATGGTTTGCACAACAAGAAATTATATATTGATCATCTTATTTACATGACACTTTTCGTAACCCGATGTACTTTTTCTTTTGACTGTCTGACATTTGGACATAGAGCGTCCATCATACATACGCATCTCTCTTGTGTTCTTCGTCTTTCTCTCAGCTCGGTATCTGTGTTTTCATGGAACACCGCCATGTGCATGCAACAACCTCGATTTATAAAATTAGAATTGAAAGTGCCGGTGAACGCGCCAGTGTACGCATTAAAACGTAGGCAATTTCAACGGAATGTACGAAAATATCGCAGAAGAAATATAGAGTGGGGGTGCAGACACGCATTTATTAGCCATGGGAACTTACTTGAATTTATGACGTTTAATTATCCTGATACAGATCATATAGATCACGAAAATTTGATTTTGAACACATTCACTCTGTGTTGTTTGTTTGTTTTTTGTTATAAAAAATGCTACCTTTTTTCAGTTTTGACTTTAAGAAAAAAGATGAAAATGATAAATTAGGTCCTCAACAAGAATTTAATGCATGACTGAAGTGTAAACGTTAAAATATTATTTTGTAATTTGTTTACATCGAGAGGCCGAAGAAAGAAACTAAAATATATCCAATCATACCAACCAAATATACGATTTTGCGTATATGTATTTTAAGGTTTTCTAAATTCGATATGATCCATAAAAAATATTTGAGTACATCTGAAATTATCATTTATTTAATAGTTCAAAATTATTTCATATTTTGTCTAATCTTTCATCGGTTAAAAAATTAAATAGCAAATTTCGTTCGTTCACAGTAACATCTGACATCAACTTTCAACACATTTTAATAAAAAAATTCTTCAAGTTCATTTTTTTTTTTTTTTTCACTTTCATTTTCACTGTCAGACATTTTTTTACATTGGAACTTATGAAAGTTGTGGCCATTTAAACATGATGCACATTTCAAGAAAACAGAGCAAATTCCTTCGTTTTTGAATGTGTGACACAAATATTTTGGCGCTGCGCAGTGTTTTTTATACTAATTTTGGGCGGCCGAATCTAAAAAAAGGTTCCAAGAGTGTGCCCTTCGACTAGAGAAACATTTTTTTAAACCGCTAAATGGATAATAATTCTAGGTATGTTCATATGGAGAACAAAATTGATATTCCTCTGAAGAGTTAGACAAATAAACACAGAAAAACGATTCTGTTCGGGTCAACCGAGATGATTGTGGCAGTTTGGAGTAATTCTGACATCCCGATTACATTTTTCGAGTTTCCAAATTATTGTGTTTTAAAATATTATTGTAATAAACAATGAAATAGGACATTGTAATTTTCCAAATAAATTGAATTTTTTAATAAAAAATACACGGTGTCATGAACTTTATCTTATGTATCATTATTACCCCAGTTGACCCTACAGTACAAAACTGTAACATTATGAGACTTTATCGTAGAGAATTTACTATTTATATCTCCTGATTTTAAATCAGTTTGTGCACTTTGCGCTACGAAAATGTAAGATTACAAACTATTGAAAAAAATGCAAATTATCTTAAATCCAAAATATATTAAAATACATAACTAAACAAATTTTTTACAAATATTATTCAAGGACACGTTGAATTATTAGTTACAAAAACAATATCAAAATTTTAGGAGTGATATCAAATTTACGATTTATCACTATAATTGTTCGATTACATTAAAAAAAATCGTTAAAAATAATATTTAATGATACGCAAAATAATCCAAAAAAGTATAATTAAGTTTGTTAGAAGCTGCACAGTGCGTATAATAATTGTATGCCAAATACATGCGTGATTTATTTTTAAAATGAAAATTTTACGAGTCATTAAGTCAACTTTTATATTTTTAGTTCATTTTAAAATTTTTACCATGTATTTATCTTCAGTTGGCATCGACTTTCAAATCAATTGCTAAATCAAAATATTAGATAAATAATTACAAAATGCGAAGTCATCGAACATATTCGTAATTAAGCATAGGTTAATTGTTGTTTTTTACGGTTATTTATTCATTTCAGTTCATTTTTCATTATATATGATAACACCTCGAACACTTGTTGAAATACGCCAAAGAAATATAAAAGTCAACCTTAGATTCTAGTCCGTGTTCATAAATATGCAAAAAATCGATTGTTCATTTGATCACATTTGACACCATCTCAATGCTATCAAAAATTTGTCTCCTTTGTCTGTTTCTTCTCAGTCAAGCGACATCATTTCAATTATAATGATAGAAAGAATATGAAAACATTCAAATATTAAATCATAGCACAACTTCACCTAACACTGCTAAAAACCAAAATTGCTCACACAATTTTGTTGTCTCTTTATATTAAACTCATGTTGAGGCGTTTCTCAAATATCATCTCTCATTCAGCAACACAAGTATTGTTAATATTTAATAAATAGTATAATGATACAACGAAAAAGAACATCGTTTTGAAATGAACTATAAAAAAGTATAAATTCAAACAAAAACAAAACGAATAAAAAAAAATTGAAAAATAAAAGAAAATTATAAAATATGAGGGCAAAAGAACAAAAGGATGAAATAAATAAAACAAAAAGTTTTCATCTATTTATATTTTGTATCTGTCGACAAATTGACATAATAGCCGAACAATATTTACTCCCAATTACTCTCCGCTAATAAAAAAACTCGATAAAATAAACACTGATTGTTCGTCCGCCTCGAACGTGTTTGGAATATTAATAATCGTCATTATCGGTGTATTGATCGGTACAAAAAGCGGCGACGAACAGCCAAAACAAAATCCCGATTTAGCCGCAAATCAAATGAATATTGAATGCAACGCGACTAATGGACAGATGATCGCGTGTCAATTACACCTAAATTTACCAGACTAAATGAGATTGTTGTTGGGATAAATATGCAGCCATTGAGACACACACACTTTCGTATACACACGGCTAAAGACTGCTACCCTAGCCTCGAAGAAAATTCAATTAATTCAAGTGGGTGGAGTGAATAAGTATAAATAAACTCCATTTAATAGCAGATACAATTTTCTTGCGAATAAATGAACGATTAGTAGAGTATATATTGTAGACATTAGCTTTTTTTTTTACAGTATTAGATGAATAAATTTTTACCAATAAAATGCGCAAAATTTCGATGGGTTTCAAATTAAAGACAAATTATGGTTTTATCAGTTGAAATATATATGAATCTGAGTAGCAAAATTGTATTGGTAACTACAACGTGGATGAACAAAATGATTATTGAAAGGCTGGTCAATGACCTAGATTAGGACAGAAAAATCAGCAAGTTTTTCACATAATTAAAGAGAACCCTACAGGACAAAATTGCTAATCAGTCTGAGACAACGGGAATCAGAGGGAGATGACCGTTTCACAAGTTGGTCAATGGTGACGTCACGGAAAGATCAATTCCAGAGAGCATTCGTGCAAAGTCGAGGAATCAATTTAAATTGCGAATGACATGCGTATGAAATTGCTCGACAAATTCCACATCATCACCGTTAATTCAAATTTAACGCGAAAGTCAGATCAGATCTAATTCTGCTTATATATAATTTGAATTTGAATATGAAAAACAATGAAATGTTTTATTTCAAATAGCCAAATTCTTATCGATCGTAACTGTTTGGTTTAATTTTTTCTACACCATCTACGATAGTTAAAAACAAGCAGACTAATAAAAATATAAGAACCAATCCGGAACTGATATTGAGGTGATCAATTTCACGCTTGTGAATATTAAAAAACGCCTTTCTAGGCACAGCTAAAACAGTTTTGTCCGAATTAAAAAGATCGCGTCACTGGCCTAGTCCCCTCTTGCATCTAGATGTTGTTTATTGGGTTATTGAACCTACTGTTTTGCACGTGCTGTCCAAGAGAAATTGGTACAAGTATTTCTTGTTGCTCTGCATATTCGTTTATCTGATTAGCTTTTAAGAATGAGTAAAAGAATAACGATCGATACAAACCCAACTTTATTAAGTTTTTTCTTCTTTCTGTTACAGGTTCAGAGTCGATGATGAAGTGACAAAAGTTTTGTGAAGTGGTTTGCGTGATACCTAATGGTGATAAGTTGTTACTTTCGCGACGCATAAAGTGATGTGTTGATTGTACTTGGATGTTGTTGCCAGTCCAGTGGTTCGTGCAGTGGATTCGTTCAGAGTCGATGAAGGGTATATGGCCCTGGACTATGGTACTACCTACAATATGCACCATACGAATCAATTAGGTAAAATTTTATTTTAATTCATATTCTTACGCCAAAGAACAGTCTCACTTTTTTTTTTCGTTACTTCTTCTTTTATTCTTTCAGTTTCTTAACGATTATTTTTGAAAATGCTCTCAAAGGTTTTGTAAGAAAAATTAGTATTATAATGAACCTGATATTTTTTTAAGATGTATCTAAATAAGTATTTAAACCAGAGTATAAATTACTTGTATAAATCTCAAAAGACCCTCATTTTTGTCCATCTGACTACGAACAACAGGTGGTCCATACGTGGTCAAAGCAACATATGGACTCATGATCAAAATTACAAATCACAATTTTTTTACCATCTTGAGCTAACATTGTGATAAAAATCTTAAACTAAATTTCGAAAATTATTTTTTTATCCTAAATACTTTTTTTAACAATATTGTCGAAAATGGCATTAAAAAATATTGGTTTTCAAAATGTAAATGTGTCATATCAATTGATTCACAACTTGGAATTAAAATATTTTTGTTATCCTGTCACAATGTGACATATTTCATCAACTGAGAAAAAATGTTGATTCTTTTTATATCGTGTTGTATTTGAAATTCAGAATATAAGACGGTCGAATTTCATACTGCGTTTGAATTGTAACGAATGTTTTGACGATTTCAAAGCCCGATGAATATTCATGGTCTTTGCCTACGGAATCCGCTCATCTTGCAACGTTTATTGCGCACATTCGCATGTGTTTGAATCGCCTCAGCTGCATAGGTATGCGCAATTAATCGTGTCTATTAATAGCCAGCGTTATCGTCTTATGTCGAAGGAGAAAAAAACTCCTGAGAAACGTTGCGGAATGTTCTTTTCCTATTGAGTAATTCAGCAAAAAAGTTGTAGCAAATAACTTGTTCTTTTATGCACTCTTATTCCAAATTTTTTAATTTAATTAACAATTATTATAATAAAAAACGTTATGTAAAATGAGAATCAGAGACTAAAAAATTGTGTTGATTTGGATATATTTGAAAACGGAATAAATCGATGAATTTGGTGGAAAGAAATGTGAGTCACATGTTGAAGGAATTAGTCGACATTTGAAATTTTGCGCAGTTAGAAGTTATGATTTGAAAGTCTAATGAAAGTTTGACGCGCGGTGCGATATGGTGAGTGTGCGGTTAGTTCTTCTACATCGTTCGGTTAAGGTTTCTGGACCTGTGTAGAGGAACGTCATTGTCGTAGTAGACGTGTCTCGAAACACGTGGAGACTATGACGACGGAAATAATCGCGGTGGCTTCTGGCTGCTGGCCGATATATTTTTAGACCTCGAAAATCTAAATCTGTCACAAAGAAAGACAAAGCGGTTCAGAATGAAGAAGGAAAAAACTAAACGAAGCTGGCTGGCGCGTTGAAAACGCAGTTTGTGGCGTAACGAGAATTGTAATTATCTTCTGTAAACGCATGACAACTGCTTCACTTAAGATAGTACTCAAAATTGTTGATTATAAACAAATCAAATAACTCGAGATAAAATGGAGATAAAAAAAGAAACAGTTTGTATTGATCGTTTTTCTTTGTGAATTTAAAGGCAAAAAGCGTTTGTTTCAAAATAAAAATACGTCTGTATGATGAGAACAGATAAGTTGTGAGATTGGTCTCGAAGAAATCACTCAGCGTCAAGCAACATTTTTGTTCGATTTTCTTTTGCCTGGTACACATTATGTAAGCCGTAGAGTGACCTATCGTCCGTTTTGCTCGTTACTTTGATATTCTCGTAATACGTAATAGCGCATGATGTAACTTTACGAATGTTTAATTATTTTGAGCATGAAGCATTTGTGACATTGCAAACTATATCTTGTCGCAATCAAAAATGTACTAATCGTGTAAATACTGCTCATTACGATATGAATAATTCAGTTGATAATAACGATAATTGTGTAAACTTGCTCTAACATTTCCAGTCTTCCATTCATAAAATTTCCTACAGCGTCAAGATTTTGGCTCTTAAACCATTGCCGCTAAAATCATATAGTTATCCGTTGTTAAAATCAACAATATAATATATGGAATTTATAAATTCGTGCACAAATCATTATTTTTGTTCTTGAAAGTTCTCAAAATAGAATTTAATTCTCGATTCCAATGAGTCATCCAAGAAAAAAAGACACGTGGCATCCGGCTTAAACTTGATTCGCTAGAACATTTTTGTTGCTTCTGACATTATTTTACAGTTTGTTTAATTTCATTTTTGTTTCGAATGAAAGAGGATTAAAACATAAATATCAGATCTGATGGTAAATTATAATAAGCAACATTAGTCTAATTGAAAATTGAAGCAGATGATAATTTTCCTCTCCTTCGATCTGCCCACTTGTTGTCGAGGCCTGTCTGTATTTACCTATATACGAGAGCGACGAACCAACCACTCGTTGACCTACACGCCGACATTCATTTACTAATAATAGTTGCCACTACGCCATCATCCAAGCACGTTGTACATTCAATTGCCAAATGATATAAATAACAATAAAAAATTGTATTGCAGAAAATTTGAATGTTTGCTTTTAACTAAAATTTAATTTTCTTTTACAACGCATTAAGTATATCATATTCTAAGACCTGAAGAAAAACAGGAGATAACCATGTGAATTGGAGCCTGTGTTGTTTATTCAACGACTGACTTCACTTTCGTCGGACTTTTCGCAATTCTCATTGATTCTTTTGAATCGTGGGCCCTTCAAATAATACTTCAAAATTATTAGTTAAAAATTAGTTGGAATGATTTAAAATTTTCTAATAAAATATAATGATAAACTTCAAAGCAAACTTTCATTGTTGTTGAGAAATGTTTCGTTTATATTAGTGTTTGTAATGAGGTATGCTATAACTCAGTATTTTGTATATTGTTCTAATGATTTTTCTAAATTAAAATAAGATTAGTAATAATATCGCTGAAAACAAATTTGTTTTGTGTTTGTTAGTGTTTTTTAACAAACTATCTTATCTGCCTCTTTTGTTTTGTTTTAATGATTTTTTTTAAATATTAATTCTTATATGAATAACTTTAATATACAGAGTGTCCCATTTTAAATTACCATCTTGAATATCTTGGAAACTAATCATCTCACGTCAAAAAATGTATTTATATACAAATATATGTGTTTTTTAAAAGGAAATCTATATAACTTTATTGAATTTCACTTACATGGCGCTGCGATTGTGGATTTGGTACGAACTTTGTTTTTTTTTTAAACGACGTTTCCGAGATGATCAAAGTGTTAATTTAAAATGGGACAGCCTGTATAATACTTGGCTTAATTGCATCTTTTTGTAACGCATGTAAACTATTTAATACAAAAAACATTAATTCTTTCTAATTAATTGTTTTTCAAAAATATTATTGATGATTCAATGACATGTAATTTTTTGATACTGGAGATGAAGAGACTCGTTTAGATTATTGGAGATTTTGTAAAGGCATTTTTATAAGTTAAATGAGAAACTAATTTTTTAATTTCGAACATTTGCCTCTTGCAATTTAAGAATTGTATTCCCTTAAAAAAAGTTTGGTAG
>JAAMPD010001778.1:0-20475 GCA_025266255.1 Trissolcus basalis | reverse complement strand
TGTTTTTTTTCAACGTGGAAATTATTACCACGAATTCAAATGAAATTCTAATGATTATAACAGTAATTATTTAAACTGGATATATTGATGTTATTTCCTTCAAAAATTACTCTTTTCTCACATGAAAACATATAAGGGGCAATAAATTCAAGCAGTGGGACGAGTGATGCATTTGAAAATTGAAAAAGCGCGCAAACAAATATTCTCCTAGATATGAAAGTGCTAAAGCTCCATTTTTTACACGGAGAAAAATGTTGTTATAATTTTTATCACAATTCGTATAACTTTGACCAAACAGTTTTATAATAATTGGAGGATAGAATTCATTTTTGATGAAAATTATTAAACTTTATTAAAATTTAGTTGAAAATACCACGAAATTGAATAATTTATGTTAAATATTTGGTCATTATTATAAAATAGTTTTTTAATTTGTACCAAAAAGTTTGATAATTTCTTTTCAAAATTATTTCTGTCCCTCACTTATGAAACAGTATTATAATTTGGTAAAAATGATTAAAATTTTTTCTCCGTGTACCTCAAAATTTTGTCCGTGCTTCCAAAGACGTCTGCTCCACACGGCTGAACCGTGGGAGCCAGAAGTTTCAGGCGCAAACACAGCAGCGTGGAACGTGTTTTTCCGCCGCTTGTGAGATGAACGGCGGAGTCGCGCGGAACACATGCATGCCTAGGCCGTGTGCGAGCAATGCTCATCAGTTTGCCGAACATATAATTGTTAGAAAAATCTTCGCACACGTCTCAGGCGTGCGAAATAAAAGGATCACGCGTTAAAACTTTTCTCAGTATATTTGCTGGTCAGATTTTACTGTTCGCGCTTTGTTGGAAATCATAGTAAAAATTGTGTAGTGGTTTTTAATCCATGTATGCAGGTTTTTTCCTCTAATTGGGACGTACATTAAATTACGTACATGAAAAAGAAACTTTAAAAGCCAACAAACTGTCAAACTGACGCAATGATATTAAAATAATTAATAATAACAATATTACTTTAATTCAATGGAATATAATTATGATGTTATAAAATTTAGAAAAAAAATGATAAAGTCGAGAGAATAATTGTAAAACAAATATTAAATTTCACATAAAAATTTTACATAAGATTATAATTTCTAAAGATTATACAGTCAACTTTAACCGACATGTGGTCTTTCTTAAGATATTTTTTGCCCTAAATTTATGTGCAAAAAAATATCTACTATCGCAAATAAGTATAACTACAAGCAGTCATTACACCCTACGGTGAGAAATTTAAAGAAATCTATCTAATCAAACCCGTACGCGGAAATGACTTCTAACATTTCAGCATAATCTTCACATTGAGCATCATTTCAGACGCTCAAGTTGATAGTTATGTTATATTTAGGGTTCCATGCTCATTATCTATAATTCTTAATGTTTTCTGATACTTGAGTATAATTTGGTGATATATTATATAATGAATTCTGAGTTTCATTAACATACAGACACACTTCGACACAAACTCGGTCATACACATATCTGTATATATTTTATTTTTTATTTTTCTCTCCGGAAGGAATTCTTTCCGAAGAAAAAACATAAGTGAAATTGGAATTTCCCTAACAAAACGATAGTTTTGTTGGAATAAAAAAAAGTATAAAGACACACGGAAAGAAAAATTAAGTATAAATATTAGCTAAACAATTGTCTCATTTTGGCTCCGAAACTAAATTCGTTTGGAGGTGAACGACAACTTGAACAATCCTCTTAACTTTGAAATTCTTCGTTGAAAAATATTAACATCAAAATGCTTAGACGAATGAAATTTGGAAAACTAGGAATCACTGTAACAACTACAATGACCTGTAAACACAATTCACATGCTATTTAAAATTTTTGAATTTGTAATAATATAATATAAGCCTCATATATGAGGCTTATATTATTATATTTTCGTTTTTACTAAGGTTGAGATTTATATTTATTTATATTTGAGATTTTTTGATATGCATTTTTGGGTTCGGTCTTTTTGAATATCAATTTTGAATATGATGTTATTTTTAATCACACTACTTTATTCAATAAACAGACAGTCCTAATTCTGTGAGAAGTGAGAAGAAAAACAATGCAGTTGTGAAATTATATCTTTTTTTTATATGAATGAGATGTAAAATGAGATATTATCTTTTTTTGGCGGCGTTTACTTAGATTTTATTTCGGCGGAGTTTGTATGTTGTCCATTTGATTTGATTTGATTTTCATTCGATGTCAGGATAAATGTATTTTAAGAGGAAAAAAAACTTCCAATTTTAGTCGTACTGGTTCATTTAAAATAAGTGCGAAAAAGATAGCGTTAACAATGCATCCACGAATGTGAGAAAGACAACACGAGATTGACTTATGCATCACCTTAAGTCAAACGGATTTGTTTACATTGTGGCTTTTTGGTTCTTAATTTAAATGCACTGAATGAGTCGTTCTCTTTATTGTGCCTGCTGTCTTATTTTCAACATACAAATTCCGTTCGCAAAAATAATTCGCCTCTTTTTACAGTTTATATCATATAAATATAAACATTATTCTTAATAAAATATCCAAATTTACTATAAGAACTGTAAACCACGGACCGTAACCTCGAATGCAATTTTTTCATGTGATTTATAAGAAAACGTTATTGTCGACATAAAACTTTTTACTGGATTAAACTTCAGATAGATAACTTCAGATCCGAAAAAAGTGAGAAAATAAATTTTGTTTGTTTATTCAGTTTGTCATAAACAAATTCAATGAACACAAAATTCCTCATCATAGTAAAGTTTTGATTTGAAATCATCTTTATATTGTTATAATTTTTCGTTGATTGATTCAGTTTTCTCCAATAATTTGCAGTAGAATATTTGAAAAATTGTTCACGAAAGTGGCCAGAATAAGTGTATGTTATCGACATTGTATATAATAGTCAAGATTGTGTAAAATCTATTTTTAAATCTGCTAAGTAACATGCAAAACTATTTTTCATTCAAAAACAACATTGTGGTTAACTAAATATTCAATATAATAATGATCATTCTAATAAACTTTTATTTGAAGATAGAAAGTCGTAAAAAAAGAATAGTAACACTAAATCAACATCAACCAATAGAATAATAGAAAATTCAAGATGTTTTTTATTAATTGTAATTATTTAATTAAATTGTCACCTCTCTTTAGATATTGAGTCCCTTTCTTCACAATCTGTAGCACATTTTCCTTCGTCGACAAATAAAAAGCATCTTCTTTTTTTGAAAAAAATTATTGCAGTGCCTATGATGAGAGTCAAAATGATCACAGCTTTGAAGTACTGTTGATGCCACTCCATCGTCAGTATCCTTGAAAACTTATCATCGATCAGAGTTTTCGCTTCAGTTGGTTCTAAGCTGGTTATCTTTGTTTTGACAAATAGTTTAACATCTAAATTGACGGATTCAGTAAGAAACAAAAATTGTAAAAAATTTGACAAGAAAAAATATTGAACATCAAACCAGTTAGACTGATTTTTCTAATTGACAGTTTATCGATAGTTTATATGATTGACTGAAACTTAAGTCGTGACGTTTTTGCGACTAAGGTCACGAACAAACACGGTTGATGCGAGAAACGTTAGTCGTTTATTTGTAGCTTTATCGATCATTTTCTAATCGATTTTATCATATTGAAAACAAATCGTTTTACCCAAATTTTTGTTTAACATTTATCACAAAAATAACTACTATTTTGATGTATTTCATTGTTTTTTCAGTTTTTTCATTTTACTATTTACAGTTTTTCATATATATAAATATTTTTTGTTTTGTTTTCTCTCTAAAATAAACGGACTCTTCAATGAAATGACTTTCGAAAAAAAATTTTTTTTTGTGAAAAAAAAAACAAACAAACAAAAAATAGGCTAAATTTGGATATTGTGTTTGTTAATATTTTATTTTGTTGATAAATTCTCAAAAAATTATCTAATAAAAAATCGCTTCAACAAATTTCTTTCTATGGAAATTCCGCACACATAAAAAAAGAAAATAGAAATCGGTTGACTGCATCGATCACAGGACCTTCCAAAGTTTGGAAAATTGAATGAAATCTCAAGACAAACCGATTCAAACTACCTATTATTTGTATATTTTTATAATTGAAGCGGAAACTTGAATCCATAAGAAATTGCAAAAAATGAAAGAAAAGAAACAAAAAAATTTTTGACAAAAATTTTAACAATTGTCATTTTTAATCGAAGAATCCCTATAAAGAAAATGGATGAAAATGTTTGGAAAGACTGTATATTTAAAAGTAATCTGTGACATAAAAAAATAAAATTAAAGTAAAGAGGAATATTTTACATGATATCTATGTCATTTCCTATATGTCCACTATGCTATCGTGAGTGCGAATTTTTGCGCGATATTCGTTTGTTATGAGTGAGGATATACTTGCATTTTGTAAAAGTAGCGCGTGGGTTTGTTGCAGTGATACATATTGCCAATTGGCTACGTCCGGAACGAGTGCACAAGATGATGCCCAATATGCTTAGAGACAAACGCAAAGTCACATTACAAATTAATTCTATAAAAGCGCATTTCACGAACAAAATTATTTTGAACAACAACCAGATATTTCTTTAAACCAGACAACATTTATTTCAAGTCAGAATATTTCATTACCAATTTCAGTAGGTAACATTTTTTAAGAAAAACAAACAGTTGTGTCGTTTAATTTTATACTTTTAAAAATAAATTATTAGATCATTTATGATTTGGAAAGTAAACGAGAGTAAAATAAGATTGACAGCAATTTTAGAAGAGATTATTGATATACGAATTTCATGGGGATACGAATTGAAAACACAATACTCAATTTTTGAGTATCTTGCATTACCCTTGAGGTGTCTGGGTTTGGTTCCAGCTACAGCAGCAACATCAGCTCCAGCAGCAAATTCTCAGGCAGCAGTACCAGGCGCAAGAACGTCAACTTGCTGAATACCATGAACAGCAAATGCACCAACTTAAGGTATTTGTCTATCATCCAGAAATTATTTTAGAACAATAATGATTTCAATAACGATAAAAGTTAAAGTAAAATTGATCTAAATTATTATAATATCAAAAAATATTTGACTGATATCAATATTAAAGAACAAACGTTTTAACTTTCTTTAATCACATTTCATTATCTGCAAATCTGTGTACACTGATTACAACATTGGTCGGCGAAATAAACGAATTGTATAAGTTATTTCAGTGTGACAATCGCACGTGTTTAAAGTTTGATAAATGCAAGATAATTATAAAACGTCCTTCCATCGAACATGTGTTTGCATTTACGAGCTGCGTTACAGTGTATCACAGTAAACTGTTTCGGGCGATTCACATTCCTTAATGATTCTAAAATCTATGCATGATTTGAAATTTTTGTTCAATCAAAGAAACACTGTCAAAACAAGTACAAATTTACAATTGAAACAATTCGACAGACGATTCAAAGTGTGAATTTAAATTTATTTGCATTGCATATTAGTTTTTTCAGAGATTATTTAAAAAATGTATTATTTTATTTGAAAAATGTTAGTAAAAATGATTTAGTGTGAAATGGTCGACAAAAGAGAGCGTCTGAATAATTGACAAGTCTCGTCATGACGTATCTGAAAGCTTAACTGGATAGTCGTGAGTGACTTTTAATTTTTTTATTTACAGTGCCAAGAATAGCATCACGCCGGGCATCCTGCAAGCGCCGTTTCGCCTATTCGCGACTCTCGATCAAAGTTCACTCGGAATATTCCTTTCTTGTTTTTTATTCTACATCTCTTCTTACAACTCTTTCAAGTTCAAAATGATTTATTCTTTTCTTCTCTGATTAAACAAAATTTCTATATATATAGCAATTATGATATATGGGATTTTAAAAGGGCAAATATATCAATAGGTATTTTGATATACTTCAAGTATCCAAATTATTTGTTATGATCTGAAGAACAACTTTGCTACTTCAAGTTTATTAAAATTCAAAATTTTCTCAATAAGTTTTTGTTTTGAAAAATAGCCGTTCGAGTGCAATGTATTTTTATCCAGTATATATATACATATATATGTATATATATACTGGATTACATTCTTTGATTCAATTTAAGTAATTTTTGTGGAGCAGTATCTCTTCGTCATCATGCGAATGCCGTTTCGTCAATTCACGTTGCACGATCAAAGTTCAGTCGGAATATTCCTTTCGGAGTTGATAGCTGTGTCTTCTCGATCCCCACGCCAACAGCCTCACATTCACATGCATATGTATCAAAACGAGTATCAATAATCGCGATTGCTCAACACTACTTCAGCCTCACTTTAAATCATCTAATTTTACTTTTACCTTGTTGTGTTGCGATGTTTCGGTGTGTGTGTGTGTGTTTTGTTTTTTTTTTTTTGAATTATTTTTAGATCGAAAACAAACATAAATTTACTAGCACATGAGCAACAACTGTGACGAAAAAGAGAGAATCTTTACGGAAAACATATGAATTTTTATAGATGATGAAACTGACTATAGACTGTGATCTAATATATTCTAATATATAAAGATAAAAAGGATAAGAAATAAACATTGATAGGCAAAATGTTTAAAGGATTTAAGTGGCGGTAAAAGAGTTGTATATATAATCGCTTTCAATAGTCACGCAGTTCACATCTAAATTAGACTCCTATAGTGACGGCAGTTGCACCTGTACAGTCTTCAGCGTAAATACCTGGTCTAAAATTGAACTAATAACTTTATCAACCCATTGATTTGGTGAAATTATATTGTTTAAAAAATAAACAAATCTGACGTACATTTAAAATATCAAATATTTTTGTATTATTCTTGTTTTTATTAGTTCATTATTTTTCTTTTATAATTTAACATTCGTAAACGATTTTTAATTCAAGCACGTTAATTTTGTTGATTTTTTACACTGCAGACTGTACAAGCTAGGTATCATAAGAGTTGATCCATTTTTTCATTTAGATTTTTCATTTTGCCACAAAGACAAAATGACATTACATTTCATTTTCACAGTATCTCAACAAATGTACACACATATAAAATACGTAGAATACTCTATTTGTCATATGTTGACAATTGAATTGAAATAAAGAAGAAATAATAAAGTTTTAATTATCTTTAAATAACTACATTTTTTGTATAATCATTTTTGTTTTATAACAACAAAAAATAAATAATAATGATTATGATATTAATGATAATAATAATTATAATAATAATAATGATAATAATGAAAACAAGAGAAATGTTTTACTTAATTAAAGAAAAATGTTTGGAAAGATTGAAAAAGAATTGGCAATTATCACAATATAAATGAGAGATTATAGAAAAAACAAGGTATGATAAATTATCAAGAAAGGAGTTATTTTAGTAATTGGTTTTGTTGTGATAAATCTGTGCGCAGGCTCATTGATCCTCGATTATACACGGTCAAGCTTTTTCTTGACTGTGTATATATTTAAGAATCAAAAACAAATGGTAAGAGAAAAAAGGAAATAAGATGCATAGTTTTTTGTCATGGTTTCTGATTCAGAGCGAAACTTGTGCATTTGAGGATTAAAATAAATGTTTAACAAAGACTGATTTATGGAAGCTGGATACTCGTGGTTCGGTTTGACTAGTGACATTTGCGATCAAAGCCAAGGCAAACGTGTTTTTGAATGTGCAAAATGCAAAATTGAGCAATTTTCCAGCTAAAAAAAATTCTTATTTTTTTCTGATTCCTAAACTCGAATCGAAATCACAAACGATTTTGTCACTCTTTTTTTATACATATACATTCAAAGTGAGAAAAAAGCATGGAAAAAAATTAGCGGTAGTGTTGCGAGAGATGTTGATATTCAATGTAAACAAGTCTGTCCAATTTTAAGCTTAAATAAAAATCGGGAAAAAAATATATATGTATTATTCTTATAAATTGATGAGATTTTATTATTTATAAACGTATGATCAATTTTCGATCATGAATATTTCATGATTTCAGTTATGGGAACAGCAGAAGCAGTTGGAAGAACAAAAAAAGGAGAAGGAGCGCTTGGAAGCACTTAGAAAAAAAGACAAACAAGATCATAGCGCGGTGGCCTCATCGGAGGTCAAACAGCGCCTTCAGGTGAGTTGCCTGACATTAAACAGAAGTAATTATCATCAGTAAGATATCGAATCAAAAATAATTTACAAACATTTTTTATTAAAAATCATATTAAACAAAGTGTTTTAATAAACATTACAATTTTGTGGTTGCCAGGAAAAACGAGATAAGTGTATAGGGATTTCATATACGCTTAACTTGTTTCACCTCTCTACCAGAAAACTAATTGCTAACTGAATCTTAATAATAAAAAATTGGACATGACTAGGTAGGCCGTAAACGTCACTCTAACGTGACTATAATGTCAAAAATGAAGTACAGAACGTATAAAAGCACTTTATATCCACGTTTTCCCCAAATGAAGTACGTAATAGTCACGTTATAGTCACGTTTACGGTATACCTAGACACGCTCTAAAAAATGTGAATAAAAGTAGAAAAAACTATTATTAATACAAACTACAAAAAAAAACATTTTGATTCATTTTATTTTATTATTTTCATTTATTTGGACAATCACAGTTTTGGCAATCGAGCAAATAAATAAACTTTTTTTTTTTAAGTCAACATCAAATTAGTTACAAATTTATTATAATAAATAAAAATGAACAACAAATCTAATGAGAATTTGTGACCTGCAGCACTTTCTGGTAAACAAGAAGCAGCGCGAGGCAGCAGCAGCAACGAACGGAGCGGTGCCCGGGACACCTGGATACAGAAGCTGGTTAGTTGAAGCTCAATCAAATAAATTGCAATGCAAACTTAAGCTTGAAATTTGGCGGATTGTTCAGTGAGACAATAAAAATAGAGCCATTTTGATGTAACAGTGTTTCCTTGTCTATAGCTTTCATTATTGTTCTCCTCTAATGACCTTTTCTGTTATCTCTTATGAACGAAGTCTTATAGCATAGCGATGGGCATTTTATTGCATGATTTATAATTTATAGTGCAGGAAAAACCGATTCTTAAGAAAATGATGCATAGTTGTGGCACGCCTAATAAGAGGGGTTAATAAACTGCCCCGAGACTCAACAGTTGTTTCTTACCGTGTCTATAGAGAAGGAGAAGTAAAAAGAAGAAGATCCCGAACATTGCACTGTACAAATTATTCAATAGCGGGTAAAAATCGAAAGTTATCGCAGTACCTAGCGGTAAATGTACTCACAGTGAGTTGAATTGCAGTCACTGGGGCACCGAGAAGCTCCGTTCTAACTAATAACGATAAATTATAAATCATTTGGCTAGTTTCCAACTCTTTGAACGCACACTTCCGAACATGATCTTCCGCTGCGGAATCACAAATAAACCATCCTCTTCTTGCACACATAATTTACGCGGATCCAAACATTTCATTATGTTATCCACTGATAATCTTTTTCGCACGTCATCCCTTTTTTTCATCATTCATAAAATTCAACAGAAATTATTACCTTCCAATAACCAAACAATAAATTGATTATATCATTGATTAAAAAAAAAAATTTCTGATATTTTAAAATATTTCTAATATTCTAATAACAATTGAAAATTTAATGCGAGGTATTACGTTTAAGCGTATAATGTGATGAAAAGTGAGGCACGGATAAAATTTAAATATAAAACAGTCAAGAACGATATATAATGCATAAATATTTACGTGATGGGTTTCAGTATACATGTACATATTGCTGATAAAAGCATACACATATTGCTGAATGCAGAATGTCAGCCGAAGATTCCTCATTGCACGCCCGACGCCGGTAGAAACGCAACGATAATAGCACAACCTGGCCCAGTTATCCATTTAGCAGTCTCTCGTGAGAACTGAATGATGCCACGGAACAAGTTGCGAGACGATAAATCCGTCAGATTTTTTTTCCATGATTATTTTTTGTTGTGTTTCGTTTTTTCTGTCTGGATATTTTTTATTCGGACCTTTCAATTTTTTTTTCATTAATTCAAACTAATGGCTTCTACAAATTAAGCAATAATTTCAATTTTAATGCAATTTAACTTAATTCAACTATTTGTTTATGATTGTAATTTTATGCTTGGTTTTTTCAGGCTTCAGTCGCAATCGGATTCTTCTAGTAACACAAACTCGTCACATCCATATCGAATGCCTCACATACTCCAGGATAAATTTGGCGACGATTTTCCTCTTCGAAAAACAGGTATTTCATACACTACTGAACTGTTATATCAACTTTAGTTTGAGTGCTGACGGAATGCATACTAAAGCATGAATTGTATCGCCATCACTTGTCAGGACTGTCATATAGCAAAGATCGTACTTTTTCAAATGTACAATTATTCTTTTTCAATGTATACAATAATTCCGAATCTTTCTAGAAATTGATAAAAAAAGTGAAATCAATATATATTTCATAAGAATCGGTTGAAAAAATGTAGAATAACAGAATCTTTTTTTGTTTATAATAAAAGTTTACAATGGAACATTTACCTCATTCAACATTTTTAAAACAAAAATGATGTCATAAAATCAAATGAATAAAGATTGGTTCGAAAGTATTGGCGATGCACTCGCACGTAATTGAGCATTTTCTTTCTCAGTTTTTTTACAAATGTGCTTTATGCGTTTAGGCGCGTTCAATTTTTTAATGAAATTAATCTTATCGTGAATAAATATTTGAAGTCAAACACATACACACACACATAACTTTGATCTAAATACTTGAAAATAACAAACTAATATACTCTTTATAAAACAAAAGTACACAATAATATTCATATTGTTTTTTAAAACGAAAGCAAAGCGAAAGTAATAGAATTGGTTGAAAATAAATTATGAAAGGAATAAGAAACCAGAAACTGCACGTACGTATGAGTTTTTTTGGATTGAGTGAATGCGTGAGTGATAAGTATTAGTCTGGATTCGGTGAAGCTGATGTTCTGACAAAATAACTAACCTTGGCTGAATCGGCCAGCCTCGGAGCCGAATCTGCTAAAGGTGCGACTTAAGCAACGAGTCATGGAGAGGCACACTGCGGCGTCCCGAAACTCACCCCTCATGGCACGCCGGAAGGACCGTCCACTGTCGCACCTCAAGCGAAAGTCTCTATTAGCAAGTACGTCCGATAACTTATACGTCATTTTTCTTTGCCTTTTGATAACACTCAACATAATAATGAAAAACGAATTATTGTTTTGCCAAATAAATAAAGAAATGTTCACTTTTCGTGTTATCATTTGATGGCCTTATATTACAATGAAATAAAAACACAGAAAATATATCACAAAAATGTTGATAAACTTGTTTAAACTATTTTTTGCTATACAAAAATGAAGATATTGCTTTTACGAATTAGACATACAAGCGATTGTTATTGAGTTGTTTTGGTTTGCATCTGACATATATTTTTATAGATTAATCTTTGATTGTTTGACTTGGCTTATCTTGAGTAACTGCATGGAGAATTAACAATATATAGAATTTTGAATTAGTTTCTCTACAAAATATTTTCTCAATTGAAAAATTTGACGGTACATTCTTTTGTAAAAATAGAAATCAAGAAACCAAAAATGAAAATATTTTTTGTTCACAAGAACAATTGAAATGATAAAAGATATATCATAAACAAATATCGCATTATTTTTTTTAATTCAGTTATAACGTTTTGTAGATACCAGTAGCAACCCTGAGTCCGGACCTAATTCGCCGCCTACGATAAACAATTCGCAATCGAGTCCAACAGCCGGTAACAATACACCGATCCAAGAGGTAAGTAGCGGCTTTACTATTCATTCATTTTGCTACCACAGACCGTTTAGTATTTTTCGCTGACCACTTTGAGCATTTTAAAATTAATAACCTCATCGCGTTTTTCTAATCGGCTGTGAATTTTATTCACTGCATGACGATTTGTTAACAATAAACTTAAACTAAATATCACTTAAAAATAATATGTTTCATTTAAATTTGCAGATTAAAAGAAAAAAAAAGAGCAGATTTTTCTATCTAAGTCAATTTAAATTTTTTTTAAATGTAATAATTGATTTGTAATCTATTAAATAATGTTTAATACATTTTTTAATCTTGCAGGAAAACGAGCACGTTCCATATGGCAGTACTTTGACGAGTAGTCAGCAAGGTAGTATATCAGACATCTCATCACTCTACAGTTCGCCGTCCCTGCCTAACATTTCTTTGGGGAGACCACCTGTTTCAGTGAGTACAAAACTTTCTGGTACATGGACGCTAAAACTGAAACAAATTCAGTTTCATGCAATAATTTTGTGAAATTATTGCATGAAATGGACAAGTTAAGAATAAAGACATTTGTCAATGTAATTGTAATAAAGTAAGACTAATAATTGGTCCAAAAACGTTTAGAGTGGAACAAAATTAGCACCGGTGTCAGAGGCGGAGGTGCGTGCTGCTTTTGCGGCGCGTTTGGGAATGCCACTGACTGGACAGATGCTTCCTGGAACCGTGCCATTCTACCCGCCGCTGACGATAATTGAAGGTGAACCGCCTTACGTGCACAAGCAAATGCAAAACCTGGAACAGGCGGTAGGGAATAGGCAGCAACAGCAGCAGCAGCAGCAGCATCCGGTCTACCACGGAGCACCTATTACGGATAACCAAGTTGCTCACGCGCGACTGCATAAGGCTGGTCACCGGCCTTTAGGTAGTATGTTTTCTTCTTTATTGTTTTTCTAGTTTGCGTGCACTTGCCGAAATTCTGTGTGTACCAAACCACTGCTCGTAAGTCCAACAATAATCAATATTTTTCTTCTCATCCCTGTTGACAAAGTGAATCAAATACCGACAGATACATTTTCATATCTATATATGGATTTTATCTGAAATTGTGAAAAATTTTAAAGCATTTATTCACAAATGCCCATTATTTCTTAGTTTCGATACATTGTTCCATTTTTAATTTTGATTAAACGGTTATCATGCGATTTTCATATAAGATATTTTATTCACAACAAGATCCAAAATTCAAGAACCAAATTTGTATCCTCTTCCTTATTCAAAATGAGTCAAAAAGTGTATCCGGGTCGTGTACGCATTGTACCAAAAGCAAAAGTTTGCAGCAAATTTAAGAGATTGTTTGTTACTAATAAAATAGGTAGAACGCAATCAGCTCCTTTGCCTTTGGGACACCCAATGTTACAAGGAAGCGGAAGTGGAAGTAGCATAATTGCTCCGCCGACGCACTACGAGGAGTACCTGGCAGAGAAGCAGTTGCACGATCAGCAGCAGCAGCAACATAATTATCTGAAGCAGCAGATAAGGCAGACGGTGTTGACACGCGTGGGCTCGCGAGGCCAGGCTAACCAACTGGATGAAGCGCCCGAGGGTGATGAGTCCGAGGTCATTGATCTGACTGGCAAGAAAGACCAGCCGGAAGAGAGCGAGATGTCTAAACAACAGAGAGACCGTGAACAGTTTTTGCAACAACAGCGTGATCTCATGATGAGACATAATTTACAAACTAACGAATGCACGGCCTATCCCAACAGGAGCTCTCAAAGCAGCTGGCCTCTTGCGAGGGCACTTTCTAGCCCATTAGTACATATAGGTATTGGATTGACAAAGGTTGATCATTTATTCTCATTAAATGATTGAACAAATTATTGCTAATGATCATGATTTGATGAATAGGACCACAGGGTAATAGCGGTGAAGTGTTTGCTCGATGTTCACCACACTCTCTGACTACAGGACTCACATACGACCAGTTGATGCTAAAACACGCATGTGCCTGTGGTGAAACAGTTCGGGGCCACCCGGAGCACGGTGGTAGGTTGCAGAGTGTTTGGGCCAGGCTTCAAGAGACTGGTCTGCTCCAACGTTGCGATCGAGTACGTTCTCGTAAAGCTACCTTGGAGAAATTCTGACCTGTCACAGCGAGGCACACACCCATCTATTTGGTGAGATACATTTTAAATTTTTATATTGAGAAATATTGTAAAAAAGAAATCATTCTTAATTCGTTTCTATTCATTTCAGGCACAAGTCCACAAAATCGTCAGAAGCTTGACATGTCCAAGCTATCACAATTACCAATTAAAAGTTTCATTCGACTACCGTGCGGAGGCGTAGGCGTTGACTCAGATACTATGTGGAACGAATTGCACACAGCCTCAGCTGCCCGGATGGCCGTTGGCTGTGTGGTCGATCTGGCATTGAAAACGGCAATGGGTGACATTAAAAATGGTTTTGCAGTTGTCAGGCCACCGGGTCATCACGCGGAGCCCAACCAAGCTATGGGCTTCTGTTTCTTCAATTCTGTTGCCATCGCTGCTAGATCATTACAACAGAGGCGCGACCTTAGACGAATTTTAATTTTAGATTGGGTACGGCTATTGTTACCATCAATTTTCAATTTTTACAATCGTTAACAATATTTGTTTTATGATTTTGAGTTAACAATCAGGCAAGTTATTTTCACTCGTTTTTGATTTCAAATTTCATTGTAGCCAAAACTCAATGATTAATATCAGCATTCCAAAAGTTTCGACAGTGTCTTGATACTTGACACATTTTTGTTATAATATTATTCGTGAATTAAAAAATTGGGCTAAGATGTGGAAGGTAAATAAAATTTTTGTGGTATTACAGGATGTTCATCACGGAAATGGTACCCAGCAGATATTCTACGATGATCCACGAATACTCTACATTTCAATTCACAGGCACGATGATGGCAATTTCTTCCCAGGTACGGGAGGTCCTACAGAGTGTGGTACAGGAGAAGGACTTGGTTACAACGTGAACATCGCTTGGTCAGGAGGGCTGAATCCGCCTATTGGCGATGCAGAGTACCTCGCCGCTTTCCGCACAGTTGTGATGCCCATCGCAAAGGAGTATGACCCAGAGATTGTAATCGTGTCGGCTGGTTTCGACGCGGCTTTGGGTCACCCGGCTCCGTTGGGTGGTTACAAAGTAAGCCCAGCTTGTTTTGGCCGAATGACGCAGATGCTTATGACTTTGGCAAAGGGCAAGGTGATATTGGCCCTTGAAGGTGGATACGACCTAGCGGCGATTTGCGATTCGGCTGAAGAATGCGTGCGAGCTCTGCTTGGTGACGAACCTACACCTTTACCAGAAGATGAATTTATGCGGGAGCCATGTCAAAATGCAATCGATACTTTGCAAAAAACTATAGCCGTACAGGTTGGTTGAAAAATAACATGTTTATTTAAAACTATTGGTGAATTTAAATTAAAACTCAATATTTATTTTGTAGATGACACATTGGCCTTGCGTCAAATTGTATGCTCACACAATAGGGATGAGTGCCGTGGAAGCAAAAGAAAAAGAGCATGATGAAACGGAAACTGTATCCGCCATGGCATCGCTGTCAATGCAACAGCCTACAAATTTAACGTGAGAAATCAATGATGAATTCGAAAGAAATGATTAGACGAGACTTTCAATTGAATGTCAATATTATCATTTTAGGACTACACCTGAACATTCCCGTCAAGTTTCTGAGGAGCCAATGGATCAGGACGAGGCGAAATAAACTTATCATTTAAACACGGAATTGTTGAATTGAAAAAAAGAATTGACTTGTCTAAACGATACCGTTAAACGTGCGCTTGACATAAAAAACCAATGTGTTTTACATGTTATCCATCGAATTCGAATGCACAAGGACTTATCAAAGCACTGTTCTGATTCGTTTTGCAAACAAAAAAACAAAAACAAAAACAATCGGGTACTTTGTGCCATTGATGAATACGAAGCTTTTATTTTCACCTCTATTTGCAAATTATAAGTAGCTTGCACTCGAGAGTTCAAGTTGTCAAGCCGAATAAGCATATGCTGATCGTTTTTTATAATGAAAATGAATGATTTTATTTTTTGTCAAGCTCATGGGAGTTTTACATTTCTCTAGTCGAAATAGCTTTGGATGATCACCGATCTTTTTCTACGAGTGTCTTACACAAACGGACAACGAATGATATTTTTTTCAAGAGTTCTGACATAAGCTGAATTTTAGTCGGGGTTTATCTAATGTAAATTGCACAGAGTTCTGCAATTTCAAAAAATAATTTGAATCAACGACATTAAATATTGTCATTTGACATTATTATCAGTATTAACTCATTCAGCAGGATTCGACACGAATCGTCATAAATGCATAGTATAGTGGCATGAAATCCTTTCGAATGAGTTAAAATTGATATAAATTTGTCTAAGTTAATAAACGAATTGTTAACTATTAAAATGATGACGAATAAGTAATTATTGGAGCATTTTTGTATAGCTTTTGTGAGTATTGGTTGATTAAATGGTTAAGTTTCTGAAATGTAACCATACTTTGAATTGTATATTGACTTTTAAAGTTTGTATAAAATTAAGGGTTCAAAAAAAATTAATATGTATACATTTATAAATTTTATTTTAGTAGCCAATTTTATTAATTTTCAAATTTAAATTGTATTTTTTTGAATATGGTTTTCAACAAGAAAAATTTTCGTAAATATATATATCTTATAATATTATAAAAAATTGAATTAAATGAAAAATGACTCCCGCTATGAGAATACATCGTCATTACTCTTTTCTTTTCTATAATAGAGCAATTTCGTATGTTTGTAATGACCTTGAATTCAAGAAATTATTCAGATTAATACTTTGCTAGTAAATGATATACGTGAAATTGTATTAACTGATTGTTGAAAATGAAAATTGATGGTTAAAAATTATCCGAGTTATCAGGAATCAATTGTTTTTGCATCTGATTATGAGGCAAAGAACCAATTCTATGGTTCCGAACAAAAAATATGGAAGATAGAAGAAATGATTAACGTAATTACGTGCGACAATAGTTTTAATCATTGCTGGTGCTGGTCGCTGGCGCTCTTGCCTTATATTTTTTGACAGATTATATTGTGCTTTTAAAAATACTATTGTTTCTTGCTTGTAAATGCAAATACGTACATATATGCAATTTATACTCGCATGATTATAAATGTATCTAGATATGAATAATTGTTTACATATACGTAACTGTCTATACAAATGCAATATATAATATACACAGATAGATGTTTTTCATGTTTTTAAATCGTATCAGATCGAAGATTTCTATTTCATGTTTTATATTCGAATGTGTATTTTATAATCTTAAATATTTAGTTATTAAAATTATGGCATTAAAAACCTAAATTCAAAAAATTATTTGATCTGCTATGTTTTAAAAATAGCATTTATCTGGTTATTACCGGAAATTACACCCACGCGCACACATACACACACTCACGCGTGCGCGCGCGCATGCACAGACAAAAGCAAGTTTTTCGATATGAAAATAGTACGGTTGTTATTCGTAAACAATTGAAACCTTTTATACATAATAAATATTACTTTTCTTAAAATTTCTTTCTTATTTGAATCTTTTGTTAATATAATATTTTTCATAAAGTTGATCATTTTCAAACTAAATTTCTTCATGCATTATAAGCGCACAGAAAATTTTATTGTTGCGTAATTATAATTCTAATGCGTGATGATAATTCTAGTGTGACCAGAAAAAAAGAACATAATGAATTTGTAGCTTATGATCAGAGCTTAAAACAAAGGCTGGTATGATGAAGTGATATTTTGTAAACAATTTAATACATGATATTTTAGAGCGGTGCATCTAAAGGTATTCGGGGTAATTGTGATAAATCTTGAATTTAAATTTTATGTTATTCAAAGAAATCTAACTTTCATATAATATAATGTGAAACGTCTATCATAAAATTACACCAACTACACTCAAGTCCCGCGTAGCGATCCTTGCCATTGTCGATTTCATTTGTCAAATGATCGAAGGTAGGAGAAGCAGAGTCAGCCCTACCATGTATAAAATATCTACATGCCCAGATTGTTGCAAATCTATTTCTAATAAAGTATAATAATACCCTATTATTTTCGTTTATTTCTTAGTTATTCGAATATTAAATAGGTGTAGCCAGTGACGTTGTACGCAGTTTATTTGGAGTGGTGGAACAGTGAGGGGCAATTTTTGCTTTTTATACAAGGGCATCCAAAGGCGATAGATCTCTACGCGGAAGTTGAGTGTACTTTCATTGAAAATTGGCATGCACTAAATAGGAGAAAAACAATCTGAAAACTAATGTGAGCATTTGATTTGTTGTCAAGCATTTTACATGACAATTTTTGTTTAAAAATTACGAAACTAGGTCATTCTATAAAATAATAATATCTAACAAATATTTTTCTTACTTGTAGAAAACTATTTGACTAGAAGGAAATATATCTAGTGAAAATAATAACACTTATATATGTATATACAACATGTATATTCATACATATATACGTGTGTGTGTGTGTGTGTGTGTGTGTGTGTGTGTGTTGTGTGTGTGAACATTGAACATTATATAATATATCTATATATTGCAATGTACGAATCTCAGTATCAATACGTAAATGTATGTAAGGGTGTTAAGTGTGTATTTCACGGGTTGAGAAAAAGACAATGTCTGTGTTAAATATTAAGTTCTGTCAAAAATAGTTTGAGAACAAAATTTTTAGAAGTGTTATAACGCGCATTTCAATTGCGTATATTATATCAATCTAAAAACAAATGATTTTTTATTTTCGTATCTCAATTTATAAAAATTGTTGTGCAATCATTGTTATAATCTTCCATTGCTAAATTAGTTTTCAACAAGTCATGTCAAGCTCGTATTCATCTGATTTTTAATTTTATAACAATAATAAATATTTTCATTATTATTTCAATAGGAAACTGAAATTAAAATAATCGTATTGAGCAAGAACGAGGTGAAGTGTAAATTATTCTTTTGCAATGTTTTAGCGATTCGTGTAGGCATAGTTGAATGTAAAATATTTAAGATATATGAAAAAATTAAGATATCTTGTTTTTATAAAAAAGATCAGTTTTATGATGAAAAGTCAGAGGTGATTTTTGATAATCATTGGATGCCGGTGGCCTATGCTGATTTACACTAAATCTTTTTTTGTGTTGAACACCTTTAACAGAAATTTTCTAAAACAATATTTGTAAAATCATCACGAATCATAAAACAAACTAAAAACTCATAACATTCCTGTGTAATCGTAGGAACCTGATTTGAAGACATGAGAAATTCGATCTATCGATGCTCTGAAGAATCATTGGAAAGAGAGATATAATTATCCACAGAATGATTTAACATGTGTAATAATAATTGTTACATATATATATTTTTTTAATCTTTGGTCGATGTGTATATTTTTTGTATAGTTTTCTATCTGATAAGCTAATATTTAAGGTTGTTGTTTATAATCATTTTTGTTTTAATTTGAAATGTTTCGCTGTAGATTTCCATTCAATGATCGAATTTCTTCAAATGGATAAATGATTATGCGAGATAAGTGATACAAGCCCATATGTGATTATGTAAACGTGCACGAAACAATTTCTGTATTACATGCCGTAACTGTAACAGTCATATACATTTTTTATGTATAAATTATGTATAAATGTATCTCATGAGTTAATTTTAAATAAAATTGTAGTCATTGTGTTATTGGTTGTTTTTAGTTCAATAAATATGAGAAAACAAATTAATTGGCAGCCTCGTTACCGCAGACAGGTACATTAGAGCTCTTACCAATTGACGATAGGGGACGCTCTTAACTTGATTCTTGGAATTCACTTCTTTCTGCAGCTTGGTTCCTGGATCCATGGGAGTAGTAAAAGAGTCGAACATAGCACACGGACTCCATATTGAAATACATAAACGTCATAGTGCATAACTTATCAGAGTGCATAATTTAAAAACACATAGAATTTAAAAATCATAAAGTTATTTAATCCTCCATAATTAAAAAGTTGTTTCCTCCATTTCCTTCTTTCCTCCATCCTCCATCCTCCATAATTGAAAAGTTGATGATACACTGAAGTCGGACTTGTGGCCAATTCACGCGTCATCGGTTTATTTTTTCATTTTTTGTCAGGTCAGTTTGTTTACACATTCGAAATTTGACGGGTCATGGAAATTTGTCATTTCATTCAGAATGGAAATAAGAGTGCGACTAGTCGTATCTTTTTTTATAATAAAAAAAAAGTGTGGTTCATTGGTTAATGTTATTTGTTCATATTAGACAGGTCGCAAAATTATACTTTTGACATTCAGTGTCGTTAAGAAAATTAAGAATCAAAACGCAGCGCGCGCGCCAATGTATGTTTATTCGTTTGGGAAAATTTTAAATTCGACGAAGGAGAGTCCGACATTCTAGGGTAAAAGTACCAATTACTGCGGTTTGCAACTGACGGCTGACTTTTCATACAAAAATAAATAAATTGGTCAAAATCTTATGCCAAAATTTGTAACGAAATCATTGTTTGATATTTCCGGATATTAAAAAATATA
>JAAMPD010001777.1:0-20483 GCA_025266255.1 Trissolcus basalis | reverse complement strand
GATTTTTTTTTTTTTTTTTTTTTTTCTTATAAATGTTATCACCTTTACAATTCAGTAAAAGGATGTGAAAATATTCAAAGCTATGTCAAAAGATGCGACGTAAATTTATATATAAACGACACCAAAAGTCACGATAAAAATATATATGTTTTGATAAGATTAATATTTTAATGCGCATTTTTTTAGTGTAAATATTTGTGCATTTCTTCATTGTAATAAAAATTTTTAGCTGAAAAAGGGGTGTAATAATATTTATCAATAATGCGTATACGCTCAAATTCTGATGATAAAATACAGATATTTTTCAATCGTCGACAAATTTTAATAATCTTTTTGTTTTTTCGCAAATTGGTCACAAAAATAAAACTTCTTTATTGCATTGGTGATCCCATTATACATAACATAAATTATTTTTTAGCATAAAATTGGAAATATTTCATCGAAAAGAGTACTTGTTCGGATCGAATATTTTGTCTATATTGCACCAGTGTCAGATTGCATGGATAAAAATGAATAATTCATTTCAAGTCAAAAAATTATAACTTTGAAAGAAATGAGAAAAATGTCGGGTTCGTTGAAGGGAAAATTGTAGAAAAAAAGTAAACATTGAATTTCGAAAAATAGAACAAACAGTGCATTGAAAAAGATTAAAAAATTCACGTGTTAAGTACTATATGTAAAAGTGAAAATCATATTTAATCAGTTTATGCTGATTCGTTGAAAATAAATTGCATTAACATGATAGTTAACAGACTATGGAAAAACTATTGTTTTTGTTTTTATTCAGGCGTTGAAGTTTTTAATATTACATGTTTAACATGTTTTATGTTACATCTTTGTGCTGTGTAAAATAATGTAAAATATACGTAAATTTTTTTTTTTAAAAAGCGATAATTCCTATAATGAAAAACGTTAATTCGCCGCCGAATATGAATTATGAATACGTAAGATGTTCGTAAAACACAATGTCAATTGCATCATTACATTTTGATGTAGAAATAAAAAGCATAGAAATAATGTTAATGGGAATGTAAAAAACTTAACTTGGATACAATTTTATTGCACCGACTAATTCATCAGTAATTGTATGTGTAACTTTGTAAATGAGGTGAAAACTACGATATGCTAAATGTGCGTAAATTGTTAACGTGTTACATGAATCACGTATAAAATACGATATATCTATATGTCATTTCACATTTTTTACTCTATGATGAACCCGTTTCAGTTATATCAATTGAACCTATCGTCTTTAAACTCTAATACTTTGAAAGAAAACTGATTGAAATAAAAAAATGTGTTTTGTTTTGTTTGTAAATAAATTTATATTTTACGTTTCCTGTGCCTTAATTTATTTGTTCTCTGTATATATATTAAAATTCCACCACCCAGATAACAACTGCATTTGTTTAACAATTATCAAAATATAATTGTACTTAATTTCGTATATATAGTCTTTAATAGTTCATGTTGATACATTTTGTACATAATTTTTGTTCAAAAAAATTAAATATAAAATCATAGTATGTACCAATGCAAATGTCATCATTCAATTTATAAACATTCAAATTATAACATCAATGTGTATAGTTTAGTTTACAATACGTAAATAATTCAGAATAAAAATAAAATGAATAACCACAAGGATTGCTAGGATATTAATTGTATGTTTGACTGTATGTATATATAAAATGACAAATTCATTGAGAGTATAAATTGTTTTGCATCTTGATAAGAAAAGTTTGATGGAATGAAGTTTATGAATTTAGCAATGTAATAAAATTAGATGGATATTATGAGCAACGAAAAGGAAGCATAAAAAATGTTAACCAGTTTTTATTTGCCTCCGCAGGAAAAAAGTCAAATCTCTTAAGCTGACCAAAATTGCCGGCGTTAGTTGACTATCGCACAATCGGTCGTAAAATGGATCACGAAATTGACTTCTCCAACAATTAAATCTCGTTTAAATCTCAAAATCTAAGTATGACATCTGTCCGATTTCCAATTAAATCTTGTACAGAAATGTGACTGATAATGCAAACATCTAATGAAGACATCATTTTTTTCAGAATTTTGTTACAAATGAAATCCCACACACTTCTGGAAATTGGAACTTGACCTGTCTAATGTAATGTTCAGTCTGAAATGATATCATGACTATTTCTTGTAAATAATGACATACATTCTATATAGACCATTTTCTTTTTCAAATATAATTTACCTCTTCTAATTCATAGAACTACTTTCGTCTCTTAATTCGAAAAATATGAAAACGGGTTTTCGTTAATCATCATAAGGTTTGAATACACAAATCAGTTCACTTATTATTGTTTGACTGTGACTTTTTCGTGAAAGCGCAAGTAACAAAAGAAAAGCGAAATGAGATCTTTTATGTTTTAAATTCAAATTTTTCGTGAAACAATAACTACATCAATTTTCATTCTAATTATGGAACCTTAAAAATTTCTTGAAAAAAAAATTGAAATCCAACCTTTTGAATTCCTTTTTATAAAACTAGCATCGATTTTCAACACCTAGAGAATGTTGTTAGTTAAAGTTACGGTCCAAATTTTTATCATTTTCTAATCACTTTTGTTTCGATTCTTATTATTCAATTGCTCAACTGAATTGTTGATATTTTGAAAGAATTTTAATGAAAAATATATATGTGACATGTAAAAAATGACGGTCCTACTTCATGTATACAAAACATAGGAAACACATATCGTGGGTAAATATAACAATTGAATCAAAAATCATTATATTTATTATGTAATTTGTTTGCAAAAATTGTGTTGCTAGTCATGTAGCTTTTGGAAGTATTGTAATCATTCAAATTCTAGTCAACTAGAATATATTGCGTTAATGACATTATTAATCTTAAATCGTATGGTATAAATATCGTTTATGGTGCAACATTGCAAAATTGCAATGAACAACAAAGGGTTGCATTGATAAGAGTTCATAACGGTATAATAATAAACCTGCGTTAGGCTAAAATTTGACATGTGTGATGTTTAAATGGCCCACAGTTGAATTTACACATTTCGTATTTGAATTCTTGTCCTATTTAAATTCTGTTGGTGCGCCTCTCTTAAATGTGTCCATTGCTAGACGCTTCTATTTATACTCTAAAGAAGAAACGAATTACTACGATAAATGTAGACGTAATCCTTAAAATATAATTATTTACAGTCACATTCACTATTAATTAAGAAGTGAACGATTATTATATTTGTAAATATTCTCAAATATGAATAATAAAAATGTAAATATAAAATAAACAAAATTTTATATCCGAATTGACTACCTTTTATAGTTTGTATTATTTGTTATCTCCCAATAGACTGTAAATTGTTTGTTTTCATTTGTAATGGTTCTTTGTTTATTCACAGTGATATATTAAAGTTTCCTTCTTTCAATGATGATAAAACCACTCGGTCGGTATCACGTATGGTAGTTCCAATGACTTCAAACAGATGGCGTTAGTGGTTATATCATAAACGCACTCATGAACCTTCGCATATTTTATAAATAAACAATACTATTGCCTCAATTACATTATATTAAATAAATATAGATTTCTAAAATTTGATTTCAATTATATTTTTTTGTTTCAACCAAATATTTTGTTAACATGTTTCATTATTATCAATCTTCAATTAAGTAATAAAATTAAGATTTACATATTCGAATGGCAATGTAATGTCAAATTCAAATTTATGATAAATTACATATTCTTTCATTGTAATTGGAGAATTTGGATTAAATATAATACAACACTTGCAACGTGCCATATAGAAACGATACCCGTATCTTCCGTCGGCACTTTCAGATTGATTAATGTTTTGATCCATGCGAAAACCAGAAGTCGGCCAGATGGGTTTTTAATAAGTTGAATATGTAGATAAAAAAATTTACGCTACAGCATATGACAAGGCGGTGCATTTACCTTACACCAAAATATTATCGGTGTACATTAAATAGGATTGTAATATTCACATTAACAAAATTACTATATTTACAAAAACTAATTTTAGTTACAGAATCCAAACCAGCTAATTGCATTTTCATGAGAATTTTGAGATTTGAGAGTAAACAAAAACTCAATTTAATGAATTTTTATGGAAATTTTGGATTTTTTGAGTGGTTTAAATATCATCAAGATTGTATAAAGAAATTCGTAACCCGCTGAAATAAACAAAGGACAGCAGTTATTCATTATTGAAAAATATTATAGAAATAACGATTGATTTATTATAATTAAATATTATAGAAAAATCGATTCAAAAATTTTAATCTTTTAAAATATTAAAGAAACTATTTCCTACCAAGTATGATTCTCTATTGTATAATAGTTTTATTGTACTTGTTTCTGTAGTTTTTGGATATTATACAAATTGTTACACGAATTTGTTTTTGCACGTGCGCAGTAGAAAACAGAAATTTACAAAATAATGTTAAAAACTCTTTTATTCGATGATTGAAATTCTGTTTATTACCGGAATGACGGAAATATTTAGTTTTGATATTTCAAATAATCACGTTTTTAAAAACATGCACATTATAATAATGTACTTGTAATTATTCAATTTGAAAAGAAAACAAACAAACAAACGAATATCGATTATAACTCACTTAAGCCAAATCCAACGATGCAGATCGGCGACTTACTATTCGATGATCCAACGTTGCGATCTGTTATTTCAACGAAGTTCGATGCCACTTATGAGTGTTTTCCATCAGGCGTCTCCAATCCTTCATTTTGGATAGTAGTTTTCTTGGAGTTCGACCTTTGCTCCTCCAGACCTCCAGTTGCACTATTTGCACTGTTTCAAACTATTTTTCACTTTACACTGTAAGATTTATCGTAGTCTTATCTTAGTCTCTAGTAATTTAGTCTGTATGCAAAAACTCACAAAAACTTTTTAAGGTACAAATGCGCAAATGAAATACAATTTGACTCAGTTTATTCAAATCCAACTACGTAGACCGGTGACTTAGTACTTCAATAGTATTTTACACTTCAGGTAGCACTAATCACTTCACTTTACACTACTTTCCTGTAGGTTGATCTTAACATTTGCCACTAGTGTTAGTATCCATTCAAGTGCACTCTGAAAAATAAATATTATTTTAAATTATTAACAATATGTGTCATTTTTATTTTCCAACATTATTCTTCTGTCATTTTTATTAATAATTAAAATTAGCTTCATGAATATCAGAAACGTCTTTACTAAATGTCTTTTTTGGATTAGTGACTATATCCTCTTTTGAAGACAAAAGTTAAGATAAAAGTTATTTCTTATTTTTAAACAGTCGAACTGCTGCCTATTGTGTTCTCAATTTCTATAAAAAATCTATATTTAATCGACTGATTTATCCCTATAGTCAGACGGTTGATATATTGCATATATATTGACAATATATAGTTCATATGTTTGTCATATATGATCCAAATTCTAATATATGGAGACAAAGTATATTGGAAACATATTAGCAATTTCCAAAAATAATTAATCTTTCGTTCATATATGGTCAATATATTATTAATATATTTTCAATATATTGATAATATATCTTTTCAATACATGGTCACTACATGATTTTTAAATAATAATGTTAAAATAAAAATAACAATTTTTCCAAAACCAAAAAAAACGACTTATTCATTCAAAACCCTTACATCGAGCCTTCGTTACACAATCCATATAGTTGTATACCGAAAATACTTCTGAACAGAGAGTACTTCTTTAGCAGGTCGAAAAAGTCATAATTGTGACAAGCAATAAAATTGAAAGTTAGTGATACACAACGGACTACTGAATACAGCTTGACATTTTTTTTATAATATAAAAGGGTAAGAGGGTATAAATGGACCATCAAATACTGTGTCAGTTCATTTTTCAAAAGGAAAATCACAAAAGCCAAACTGGTAACATTCTCATGAAAAGCTATGTATAATCTTATTTGAAAATCAATTAAGATAGTTTCTTCTGTATAGATTGAGAAAGGCAAAATTCAGTTTTACTATAGAAATGTCTTGTTCTAATACAATCATCCTAATATAAAATTGCAATAATAACTACAAGTGAATTTAAAGATATATAAAAGTGCACTGACAAAAAATCAAAACATTTTTTAGTCAAAACTCTAGTCGAACTGATTGATGCCAACTTGGCAATTCTGTAACATTATAAACAAATTATAATTATTTAACAAAGCAAAATGATCAGTTGGCGCATAACATTTAGGTTTTTTTATTCATTTTATTAAAAAAAATTTTAGTTTTAGAATTTGTATCAAAATTAACGGATTAACGGATAATATAGTCAAATTGACTATACTTATGACAACTGGAATTTTAATAGTTACTACTATAAATTTCGAATTATATTAACTATAAACGCCAGGACTAAAAAAATATAGTGAAACGGGGTAAAAATGATCAGCTTGCAAAGGCAAATAAAAACTTTCAGTAAAATTTTTCTTGTAACACCAATAGGTTCTTTAGATGTTATTTGCAATGCAACATTATTAAAAACAATTTTATATGCTTTTATTTGTCTGATAATTTAATCTGAACAATTTTACCCCGCTGATCATTTTTACCCGGTTTCACCCTATCTATAGTTCAATTAACGAAGTAAATTTCGCTCAGAGTGGTGAAAAATGATTGAGAATGGTATATCAATTTGAGATACATTAGAAGGATAAGTTTGAAGTTCACAATGGTCAACATAAGCTAGGAAGATTGATAATATTTATTGAAGATCGTATGTCGTGGGACAGGTCAGTGAAACGATGAGAAATGAAAGTTGACTATTAGAAACGTTTTGATGATTGGATTGAGAATGCTGAAACAGTGACCCAAAACTGGCTAAGATGCTACCAGTAGGAGACGCGTTGATTTACTGCTGGTACCAAAAGAAGGAAAAATGCAGATGTAGTAGGGATGAGAAATCCAGGGCAGTAGTGGCAGCCACGCGACCTTTGCGAAGATTATCGGCGCCACCCCCACTGGCACGCTTGACAAATAGATAGTTATTCTCATAGACGAAATAGTTGCTCGCTGTTTCACACTACCAGGGGGGCACTCTCTCCGGATAGAGATGTTTTCAAAATGTTTGGAAGTGATTAACAGTAGTCGCGTGCCTCCCTCAGATGCTTTTCTTCAGTCATGTACGATTCGACGAAACATGAATAGAGAGAAGAATGAACGAGGCACATGAGTGACACAAATTTTTCAAGAATCTTCTCCCCGGGGATCCTCAAATGAAAGGAACGTCCCTAAGAAATCAAATTATAATGTAAATGCAAGAACATATATTCGTTTAAAAAACTTCTTAACTTTGGTTTTGAATATATAATTTTATGTCAACTCGATCAAGGGTTGTTCACATTTGTCGGAATGATCGTTTAATTTCAATGAATTGTGCTAAATTCTGTTCACGCGATTTCAGGGAAACAGTTACCAAGAGTTAACAAAGTTATTGCTGAGGAAACGATAAATTGTATACCAAGTTCAAGAAAGAATGTACGACCAGACACATTTTTCAACGGCCTACGGTTTATTCACGTTTAAACTATAGTTTGTTAATTATCAACTGTTCTACTAGTTTCTCCCAGAGGGACAAAAATAATAATAAATATGATTTGATTTTATATTTTTCCTACAAATGTAATATATTTTTTCGATAAAATTTATATTTATTTTATATTTTATTTATATGATTCATATAATATATAATAATTGACACTTTATAAATCATTTATAAGAGACTTGTAAATGTAGAATATGTACAGATATATTTTAAGTGTATATAAAATATATTTTGAAATATATTTTTGTTCGTGAAGTGAATATAACTAAATAGGAAAAAAAAGGATTAAAATTTTCTTCATTTCTAATAACCCCATCGGTTCGTATATATTAATTTAGACTTACATCAATATAATACCAAATAAAAGGGTTTCAATAAAAATGGGACAACATCCAATTGAAAGCGAGACTAAAAAATAAATAATTGATTTATGTAAATAGTCAAAGGTATCATTAATGTAGTATGAAATGTTTTCTATACAAGAGCTGGCGCCAACTATATTACTGTATAGAAATCATCATTAAACTTTTTTAATATGTTACATCTGGTTGGTTGAACAGATGTTCGTGTACAAAAAACACGATCATCACTACAAAATTTAGAGATGAATTATACCCGAGTGCTAAATAGACAAATATCTGTTGTATATATTTTTTATCAACTTTTTAATTGCAACTGCCGCATTCACCGAATCGATTAGTCAACGAATAATTACGAATCAAAGAAACTATATATTATACATACCATGTACATATTATATATATTTTTTATAAGCGGGACAACATTTGAATCGGCAAAAAGAAAATCATTTGCTTGATTTAAAAAATATCAAAAACTAAAAACTCGTATACTCTGAAAATCGTTGAAAAAAAATGACCATCTCTTGGACATGTCATAACAATATAATTCAAGTTGAATAAAATTTGACTGATTCAGACTGAGATCTGTCTAAGAAAGTATAATATTGAAAATATAAATCGGTATGGGTTCACACGACCTTGAGTTTGACAGGTTTGGCTTGGTGACCGTTTTTCAAGCAGCACCAAGTAGCAAGTTCTGCCATTGAACGTGGTTGCACGAACTGAATTTCAAATTACAACGCAGTTGTCCCAAAATTTCTCCCCAAAATGTGGGTCACTGGGCCTCACATTATTGTATTTTTCATCGCCCAAAATTTGAGAAGCTTTTCTTCCTTACACTCTTCTCTTACATTTAGATTTAACGTCCTTTCATCGAGACAGCTTGATACCTTATTACCTGCTCAGAATATACATGTGTCCAAATTTTCTTGTCCAAACTCAAACTTTACTTAGATGTAGAGCGTTTAAGGATTCGAGATAAAAATAGATATACCTACTGGGATAATATGTTATTTGACTTCAAAACTTTTATATGAAATAATTTGCAAACGCCTATTCGAATTGAAATACTAATTTTTTAATATTTACCAGAGGCAAAGCTTTTCTTAAATGCATTCATATATTGCAAGCGATTTGTCCACACGTTGCACCCATGGTTTCCCTGCAAAAAAAGATTAATTAAAAATTATTCAAACAATTAAGTGATTTTCAATTATTTTTAATCGTTTTTAATTATTTTTAATCAATTTCAATCAAATACAAAGACTTAATTTTTAATTATTTTATCAATTACTTAGTTAATTATTCAAGTTATTATTATTATATATTGAGAATCAATTAAGTAAGTCAATTTATACGTATTTTTTATGTTTAGTGATAATTTGGTTTAATTTCAACTAAAAACTCAAAAAAATGAAATATTGAACCGAAGGAACAGTTGGTTTAGGACAAAAAATTATTGTAAAATATACTAGATTTATTACCTACAAAGAAAAATAATAAAAGTTGATTAAAGTTCATTAAAAATAAAAAATGAATTTCCAAAATAGTTAACCCTTTATATAAAGTGCAAGGGCCTTAAATTGGTTTAATTTTTTTCAAAATTTAGTATTATAATCTATAGATTAAATAAAAGGTATTAGCAAAACTTAAAAATAAAACCAAGTCGTCAAAAAAGGGTAATTTTTATGTTAAAAGTGATGCTTCTACGGAGACCACTGGGATGACAGTCATTCCTCAGCAATTTTAAATATACGATAATTTTTTGAAAACTCAATTTTCATGATTGAAAATTGATAAACATATTGAGTGTCTTTCTTATCAAATTTAATAAACGTGATGATCTATATCCCAGAAACCTATAAAGGTTTAATTTATCCCGTAATTGATTTCAATAATTTTTAATGAATCTTCTTTTACAGGGTTGTCATATCATTTTCTAAAAATATTCAAACAATATAACAATTTGTACCATAAAATATATACAGTTTTTAATTTATCTTCGTACAAAAAAAGATGTTAAGATATTATATTTCATTGAGATCCATACTTCGATTACAAGTTTAGTATATAACATTCTATAACACACAAAAATTAGTCGGGCTTCCGCCGTGAGACCATTTTCGAGGGCTTATTGGGTTTTTAATTTGTTTCGAAACAAGAATTCATCCGAGTTTTTTATTAATCTATCGACTTGGTAAAAGAACGAAAAAAAAAACAACGCCAAAGAATTTGCCACGTCACGACTATACGCGTTCAATGACGGTGGATCAAAGTTCAAAGACTGCCGCAACACCAGTAGCCAATATTACGGAGAGCATCCCGATGTTCTACATTAATTGCGCGGTTCCGCTTGTTGCTGTATCATATTTATATTTAAAATTAAATATCGCCGTTGTGTGTGTAAACGTACACGCCAAAAACCGAAGAATGAACAACTTTCAAAAGACTTGTTTTCGTGTCACAAAAATCGGTCTCATTATTCAAAAGGGGTACACAAAATTGTACGTCCATATATTTTCACGCAATACCCTTTTCGGGTTACATTTATCAGGTACGGAAAGTCTCTCGCTGTGGGAGTGAAATTTTTCTGAACAGACACTGCGTCACATCATGACAGATTCATGCAAAAATGTCTCGTAGAAATGGGTTAGGCTCAACGGGTAGTAACCCTTTTGTCCCAAAGGGTTCTTGGCCCGTTTCGAAAAGGAACAGTGGGGGCGCGCTCCCAAATAGTTTTCAGATTAATAGTTTTATGGCAAATGTCGAGATCGCATCAGGAAACCCGTTTCTCCCAGGGAACAGAGAATGTGAAAATGGAATCCAACTTTTTCATGGACTTTAGTTATAAAATCAATTGTGTATTACAAATGCGATCATAAACTTTTCAACCCGAACATCTTCGTGATCATTTTGAGCAATCGTGCCCGCCCGGTGACTCTCTATCTTGCCCTCGCTTACACAATGACCACCGCTCGTTTCCACATCATTTTACGTCAACTTTGAACTTGAAAAATGAATGTTTTGAATGTAAATACTTTTTCATCCCTTTGACTTGTTTCATTGTTTCATTACCTCGTCAACACAAATGAGTAAACAAAAATTTATCTTCACATTTTCATTTCAAAATTATCATTATTATTATTATTTAATTTTATTTTTATTACGTTTGTTTTTGTATTTATATCAATTTTTTAGTTAAAAATTTATTGACTGATTTCAAAAATATAACTTTGACTTTCTTTCTAAAGCAAAAAATCACGTACAAATTGTAGAAAGACGACGTTTGAATAAATAGAAAAAAAAGGAACAACATGGAAAAATAATGAATTGTTGTAATCGCGCAGCTCACATTGTAAATCAAGTAACAAAACGAGGAGGAAAAAAAAAGTTTGTATCTCGTGGCGATTTCTTATGGTCGGACGACGGCCGGGCGACGGCCACACGCCGGCCACCATAAACTACCATAAACTCATCAGATCGTAAAATTTTCCTGTTCGCGTTCCGTTTGCCATACGTTCTCATAAATCATTGCGCTCGAGTTTTCGTTCAAAAGGTCTCTCTCTCGCAAGTTGTTGAAAAACTTACAGTCACGACCCTGAAGTTTTGGGCCCTCGCGCAGTTATATATACAGCGTGTAAGTTCTTTGACAGTTGCTGTTTTGTTTTTCTTTCTACCTTCGTTCGGAGTCAAGAAAGTCACTGATGCTCATGACAATGCCGACAAATGCATAATTTGAGACATTTTCCGTTCTAAATGCTCAAGTCCAATAAACTCATAATAAGTCGAGACGAAATTTTTATGGATTTTTTAGTCCCTAACTTGTGTTTGCTCAAAAAAAGGTATTCTCAGCATTTTTAGGTTAGAAAGAGAGAGAGAGAGGGGGACTGTAAATCTTCGACATCGTAAAATCTCAACAAACAGATGTTTTCATGAAAGTTAATGATAAGTAAAATTAGACTATTTAGGAAAACTAAATTCAAACTAATTTTTTAATTACACAAATTTGAAACTGATGGATATAAGATCACCATTACCTTTTCTTTTTCTCCAAACAAACATTCAATTTCGGGTTTTTCCTGTTTGTTAAGAATTTCTCATTTCTCAGTTCTCAAAAAGAATTCATTTTTAGCTTTTTGTTTAAACTGGGACATTTTCAAGCTTTGCAATTATCATTCAATAGATATGTTATCTTTCTCTTCGTTTATAAATCGTTTATAAATGTTCTCAATCGAGTTTATTTTATATTAAAAAAATTTGTTCCAGTCAACTGGGTTTAAGAAAGTATAACAAGAATGATTTTAGAGTTCGAATTTGTTAGCATGATGATAAGTAAGCATACCTGAAGAGACATCTAATTGGCGAACGTGGGAATCGAAAAGCATCGTTGAAATTTGAATCGTAAACTGCGGAGGGGATTGCTAGACCGCCTTCTGTCCCGCCCACGTTATTATAAGAAATCTGAAAGAGGGAATTATATTCTTTTACAGCAAAGTGTAATTAATCTATGAATAGATTTTACATTATCTTGATACAAATTTTGCACTGACTCAAGTTTGGTGATTACATGTGTACACAAACATTTCAATTCTATTTAAGGTGGGACATGCAATTTCGCCAAACAGTTAGATTTTTTTGTAACTGGCAATATTAGTTCCATTAGTACGAATGCATCTATGGGTAAATCTTTTGAAAAAATTTGAATATTTCTAAGCTGAGATATTTAATTCAGAAATTTGACAAACTGATATATATAGATATACGAAGCATGCATTTTTGCAATGGTTTGAAATTAAATAAATCGAATTACAAGTTTTGAAACATTTTTATACTTTGCCAAATTGTTTGTGGCGATCAAAAATATAAACGGTTAAATTTCAAACGAATTTTGACTTTTCAGTAAAAAAAATTATTACTATTAAATTTGCATAGAGAGTAATCTTGAAAGTATTATGGTGTAATTTTTTTAAACAGCTATTAAAAACATATTACAGAATTATAGTCATAAAATTTTTAATTAATTATGATCAATTATCATTTGAAACATGTGATTTTAATTATACTTTATGTCCCACCTTAATTGAAAGAAATTTCACAAAAATTGTCGATACAATTCTTCATAATATATCAACTTTTCCAATACGATACCAATTTACAAGTCGCAATTATTTATTATTCACTCAAAACATCCAAAGGCAAAATGTTTCCAACAGCCGAGAAATGAAAGATAATGTGCAATTTACTTAACAATTGAAAAAACAATTAGTCGAATCACTTTTGAACGTCTATTCAAAAAAGGTCCCTGGCAATAAACATGTTTTCTAAAAAAAAAAAAATTTTCTCTCAAAAAATTTCAGGCATTTCATCTCCTGTCTAAATTTTCGAGGAAACTGTTTGAGCTTCAGCGAAAAAACTTTTATGTACTTTTATTATTATAATTTCTTCCGTAGTATCCTTGTTTCCGGATGACAAAAAATGTGGAATCAGAAAAAAACAACATTAATTCACAATATAAAACACACACGTTGAAGATTAGCATTTCTCTGTTTCAGAATTGATCATAATAAAAGTTAGCGGATGATATACAACTGATAAAGTTGACACTTAATGAAACTGAGAAGAAACACCAGGTTGTCAACGTCACTGACAATTAAATCGTCTTAATGACTAGGAAGTGTGAAAGAAAGGCTACAAGCATGTAATTCGAAATCACACTGTGTTATTTGTAAATGGAACCAGTTTAGCTGATAACTCGATTTAAAGTGAGCTAAGAATGTTTAGACACAGGTATCAAATAAAAACGGTGCCAAGAGGCTTATAAACCACACTCAAGAGCGTAACATTTTTTTTAACGCCACAAGTTAATGCATCTTTTTATTACCATATAGGTTGATAAAATTACTTAATATATAACTTTTTAATCGGTTCATTTGTAAACTTGTTGGTATATAAAAAAAAGATCAACCTTTCAATCTGTACCATACATCTTGTATTCATGAAGGAAAATGAATTCGTAAATTGACTGTAACTAAACAATTATATATGAATATTAGATGATCTTTGACTTTTTAAGTGACGAGAAAACGTCCAGATAAGAGGTGAAAAACGCGTTTGTCAACTTATTTATGACCATGGTTTATATATTTACAGACGTACAATTGCCCTCGACAGTTAGGGTGCAATAAACTGCTATGTTTTGGACAATTTTACGGTCGTACCTACTTCTTAATTTCTGATTCCAACTTTTATTAATTTACATTTTATTATAAAAAAAATGTATCCTCGTTGAATTTTAACATGTTCTACCAACAGTTATAATTTTATAACCCCCTGATGGTGCATAATGACCTCTTTAAATTTAATCATATACATGACTATCATTATCATTATATAAATTTATTTTATAATTTATATACATAAATATGTATAAAATATATACAAAGTAATTTATAAAAATTATACTTGGATTATTTAATTAATTGACAAGGTCTATAAATTGTAGTTATTTCTTTCCACAGGGACAAAAATATAATTTAATTTTATATTTTCAATATAAATATATAATATATTTTCTCGATGAAATGTATGCCTTTTTTAGACTTTATTTATATATAATATATAAATTATTTATATGTAGGATATATGCAGGTATATTTCAAATATAGGAAATATATCAGAAACATGTTAAGAAATATATTTTGAAATATATTCTTGTCCGTGTGGATTAGTTTTGAATCGATGGAAAAATCAAATGAAAAAATGATTCTACAAAATATCGATTGCTCACACATGTTAATATTTGCTCACCAACAGCATTAGTATAAAGTTTTTTTTTTGGAAATATTTTGACAAATGGATTTTTATACAAACAAACAGAGTTATTAGGACCGATGAGTAAAAATGTTGGTGGGCTTGGTACTCTTGATGCAGCACGACTTCCTGAAAATAATATTAATGATTTGCTGAAAATGTGGTTTCCTCGAGTCATCATTTGTTTAGCAAGAAGGGTTAAGACTGACTAAGTACAACATAAGTTTAGCCGGAGTACAATGCTCGACTGCAGCACTTGAGTCAAAAGATTAATTAGCAGTGCGGTTTTAGGCGTGGCACTTATGTGGTCATCCTCGCTAACCACCAATGTAATTTATTACAGCTCATGAACAAAGGAAATATCTATTATTTGACTATGAAAAAACTATTGTTCTCATACTCGCACTTACAATGCCTTCTTAACTTATAAGTTCCCACAATATTAATATTTGTAGGCAGATACGATTATTATTGCAAAAGATGGAATTCTCTACGCTGTGACATGCTGGAATTAACGATGACATGGCTGTACACAGGCCCACCTTACTTTACCAATCACTTTATCCATCGGTTTTAATAAATGTTTTTATTTGTCTACTTTCATCACGACTACAATATTGACAGGAGGTATTTCATTTCCAAATTTTTGAAAATCATACTTTTTTTTTTCTTTCTTTTCATGCAAACATTTTAAGTCTGCAGTAGTCCAATGGTAAAAATGATATAAACAACTTCATATTGACTTTAAACACAGAAAAGAAGCTGCACAAAATTAAGTATATATATTTTATTTGAATTTAGTGAAAGGCTTGAATTCAAGTAAAATATACTTAATTCAAAATAATTTGTTTTTTTTTTTTTTTCAGTGGAAGACGAATAAGATAAGGTGAGAGATGCAACTCAGCAAAATAGTGAGACTTATAAATTTACTAATAACGAAAACGCATCTGTAGCAAAATTTTTGAAAAATTGAATATCTCTAAGCTGAGATATTTCATTTAGAAATTGGATACATTAAATATTATTGGACAAATAAATATATCGAATTTGAATTTGTTAAACTTGTTCATACTTCGCTTAATTATTTATGGCAATCAAAAATACACATGGTTCAATTTTAAACAAATTCTGACTTTCCAGAAAAAAAACTTTGAACCTACAAATTTAAAAAAAAAATTATAAAAAAAATATTACGCGATTTATAAGACAAACATTAACAACATATTATAGAATTAGTCATAAAATATTGAAATTATTCTGATTAATTATCATTTGAAAATTGCTATTTTTTCTGTACCGACAGTCCCACCTTAAGGTGAAATGTCATGTAACACGTTTATCTCTCTTACACACTTCAGTTACCTTTCGTATAATTATATTTTAATAATATATTTTGAAAATTTGTCTTCAGAGTGACCTTAATATATCATCGGAGAATATTTAAAATTTTTAAAATATATATTATTAAAAAATAAATGTACGAAAAGTAACTAAAGTGTGTGAGAGAGACAAACGTGTTACATGACATTTCACCTTAAGTATACAAAACTTACCTGTTATTTTGAAAGCTGGGAGCCCTCGAGATTTTTAAAGCACCATACCTAAAACATAAAAGAGCAGTACGTATGGTAAAGCAGAGTTGAAAATATTGTGAAATATGCTTGTTAAATAAAAAAAAATAAAACTAAAGCGCTGATGGTGCAAGAAAATGAGCATAGCAGAGCAGAGAGGTGTCCTTAAGGGACAGCTCGCCAACGCTTGATGGGGAAGAAATACGACGAGGTTCAATCTTATTTCGAAACTGAATGAAATGAAGCGGCGGCTACCTCAAACGAGACTTCTTCAGCGCGGAGGTCTTGTCTCATATGACTTCTCTCGCTTTTTACAATTCCGCTTCTTTATCTCCTCTACGGCGCTTCTTCAGTTTTTCTCGGCCAACAATAGTTGCGAGGCAGTAACACAGGGAGCCGCGGTCGTGCGGAGATGGATCACGCGCGAAAAAATTGAACAAAGAAAGAAGCCGAAAGGAAGAGACGACGAGCGGCAAGATGATGCGCCAAATCGAGAGATAATGACTAATCAAGTTCAAAAGAGAGTACGAAAAAGAACGGAAGGTGCCAAGTTTGCGAGCACTCTTGGCTACGTTATACTCATCAGCACGTGGACGCATTTTTTCAACTTATCAACACACACATCCATGCACAACCATCAAATCATATTTTTATTCGTCGCAAAAATTTTTACTTAATTTTCGTACTTTTGTATTCTGTTTAAATGAATATTTTGATACGATTTTTCCACGTCCTCATATGACTTTTTGACAATATTCTTCCGGCCACTTTTTATTATTTTGCTATATTTCTTTTTGTTTTACATTTTATTATTTTTACCGACAGAGTCGTAAATTTTTTACTATCTTTTATTTCGTTGATTGAACTATATTTTTTTATTTATTCTGGTGATTATGGTTAGTATATAATCGAAAATCTAGTAGTAAATACTAAAATTTCAGTTATAATTATATTCGGTTTGACTATATATATTCTTTAGTTCGTTTTTTGATCAATTCAAATTCAAAATTTTTAGTCAAACTGACGAAAAATTAGTGTATAACAACTTGATTCCAATTTTTTGAATCAAATTGAATATTTCTTTGAATCAAATCAAACGAATTGCAAAATTCCGTTCCATGAATTTTGACACGAACTCTAAAAGCTAAAATGTTTTTAAAAAAATAAATTTTTAAAATCTTTTAGGATCAGTTTGCTTTGTCGAACAATTATAATTCATGTTTATTGTTACTAAATTGCCAAAATCAGTTTGACTACAGCTGACCAAATATTCAACTTTTATTTTGTAGTATAAAAAATACCGATTTTGTTTTTATCATAATTAAATTCAGGAACAAACAAATCGACACTCGGTTACTAGGTCGATTTTTCAAATTACACACTGCCCTATTACTTTTTAAAGTTGATTACTATATGAACGAAGATTGTATATTAGCGATACCATCACAATTATATTCCTTTTATTATTATTTTTTTTTTTATTATTAATGTTATCATTATTCTTGTGATTGTCGTGGGTCATGTTATTTCCAGCTCGTTCACATTATCAATGAGCAATCTTACGCAGCAAAGATAGAGTTTTGTTTTCTCCTAATTTAGAGCCTCATGCTCTTCAATTCGGACCTCTAATATATATATATACACATACAACCAATACGCAGCTCCCTCGCACCAGCCTGAAACTTGTCCAGTCATTGATGGTTGATCAAAATAACGCGGATGGGATCACTCTCATTCACTTGCCGTGTCTACCTTTTTGTTCGTTCGTCATTTGTCGGCTTCTTTTTATTCTGTATACCTATAGGTAATATTCCGCTATCGAGAAATTTTGCCTCCAGCTCACAGCGATGGTATATGGTATACAGTGTCACTTTTGACCAATGTTTCAAAAAATAATTTATTACTTGATATTTGAAAAACCTGCTGATTTGCGGTTTCGGATTTCCCGCAGGATTAACTGAACAGTCATTGTGAGGAAACGCTTTTTCCTTTTCTCAAAACTAATGAACATTTTACTTTAATGATTACGAAATGAAAAATCAAAATTTTCGTTTGGTTCCTGTAGCCTTCGCAATCCAACTGTTTCAAACTTTTATGAAAATCACTCAGTACCAAAATAAAACAACAAATTTATCAATTATATTTATACAAGATATTTCTTGCATGTGCATTTTAAATGGATCCACACATAAATGATCCGATTAAAATAGTTATCAACTTTTTCTCTGGATGTATTAGATTTCACACAACAAAGCCTATACCTTATGAACAGTTAAGTTCGTCAGGGTTGACTGGCTGTACTTTATAAAGTTCCAGTTACAGTTTCTATATCGACAGTTCAAATGTTTTTTTTTTTCAATCCACAACGTTATAAAATGATCCTTGTCGTTCTCTACGGTTTTCTCACTTTTTTTTTTGTTTTTAACGAACGAGGAAACGTTTTTTGTTTTTTGTTTTTTCTTAACATTTACTTTTTTTAATTGAAAAATCGTTCAGCGTGTTTTTGTAGGTTTCCCAAAAAATGTTTCTTTTCAAATAAAATTGTTAACGCAACCGAAATCATTAACTTGAATGTAAGGAGTAAAATGTTGAAACCCCTCCCACCACGCTGTAGCATATCATCAATCTGAAATCTCTCCCTGCATCCAACCTAAAGACGCCGATTAATGAATCGGTAGCAGCAAGAAAATCAAGAATTTCTAGGTCGCCGACGATCAGAACGCAACAACGCGCGAATATGAGTTAATTAGCTTCTGGAATTGGATCATTAAAAATAGAATATGAACATTTTATACCGCAGGCTATACCGGATGAGGCTGTTGTGAAAAAATCAACAACAAAAAAACCGACACACACATTTTGCAATTTTTTTCGTCCCATCTCTTTCTTCAAAATTTGTTGAAACAAATTGTCACACAATAAAAAAAATGTCTACTTGTGAAGTGTTATATTTTGTGAATAATTTTTTTATACTGTATAATGTTGCTCAAACGAAACATTATATTTTATTTGTCTGAAAAAAATTGGAGCATTAAGACTGTTCCCTTGTCGATAGCATTTAAGGCGACTCGCCTTTTTTAGCCGATAAAAAGAGAAACTATAAAAAAATGAAAAAAGAGAAAAAGCGTCCCGCCGGATACCAGTGGGTGTCGGCACTATTTGTAACGTGAGATTAGCGACCACATATGTGCTTGCATATACTTGATTCTTATAGTTACGTTCCTTCTGACCTGTAATTTAAAATGCGACTTTATGAAATTGAAATTGTAATTTCAATTTCACAAATGTTCGTAAATGAGCTTAATGCGATGGAAAAGAGAGATTTAAAAATCTAACGTAAAAAATCGAAATCTTATAAGTTTGTTAGATGAATATTTAAAAATGAAACAAATTGAAAATTAGGTTAGAAAACAATATAAATTTGCAGAACACTTTTTTTGTCTGGTCGATCATTTCACTCTGGAATTCACGAACAGATTGTTCGCAAAAGTGTGGCAATTTTCTCATATAGCACGCTTGGCCTACGATGACTTCTGCAAAAAAGCTGATGTGATTTTGTGAACGGTACAGAGCGTCGCTTCACTGTCATGCTCTTGTCCAGCTGACGAAGAGTTTATTGTCTGAAGGTGAGATAAAAGTCTAAAACTGAAAAGCACGTATATCGTTTTTAGTTTTATTCTTTGCAACGTACAACATGCAAGCGTGGGAACACATTCAAAAAGCACTATTGAATTTACGTCTTGACGATTAGTAATGTAAAATATTCGGATATTTTTAAGGTGGTACAAGCAAGTTGGCCAAATAGTCAGATTTTTTTGTAACTTGTAATATTGAATATCTCTAAGCTGAAATATTTAATTCAGAAATTGGATAAAAATGATATATATGATATATGATATATGATATGATAAAATGATATACATGCATTTTTAAAATAGTTTGAAAAAATATATACATCGAATTCGAATTTTTGAAACTTGTTCATACTTTGGCTAATTGTTTATGGCAGTCGAAAATATACATGGTTCAATTTTATACAATTTCTGACTTTCCAAAAAAAAAATTTAAACTTTACGTCAATTAACTAAAAATAAAATTAATTAAAATAAAATAAGTAAGTAAGGACGGAGTTATTT
>JAAMPD010001776.1:0-20522 GCA_025266255.1 Trissolcus basalis | reverse complement strand
GTTTTTAAAAAAAATCTGGTTCGTTTTTATAAAAAAAAAACAAAAGAGCCACAAACCGACGGTTTGAAAAAAAATCTGGTTCGTTTTTATAAAAAAAAACAAAAAGAGCCACGAACCGACGGTTTTTAAAAACTCTGGTTAAACTGTAAAATTTACGCATTTATTTTTTTCATTTATAATTAAAATAAAAATGTATTCCTTTATATTATAATAAAAACAGTGTAAAATCATAAATGGTTGCTTATTCAGTTTCATTTACTTCTCTAGGTCTTTTTAATTCACTTCTAAACTGATTTTTTTCGATTTCTTAATCTCTGCTTTCTTTTTTTGTTTACTCTTATTCACTCGCTCATTCACTCTAATTCACTTTCATTCACTCACTTATTCACTCTCGTTTACTCTCTTTCACTCTCGTTCACTCACTCATTTACTCTTATTCAATCTCATTCACTCACTCATTCACTCTCATTCACTCTCATTCACTCTTGTTCACTTGCTCATTTACTCTCGTTCACTTTCTTTCACTCTGCGGTGCCTATAGACACTTCCTAAATTTTTTGTTTCATTCTAGACTAACAAATAATCAAAACATACAAAAAATGACTCTGTTGTAATATTATTCCAATAAATAATAACAAAAAGATGAATATTTGATTAATAAACTTATTGCCCTCACGGACGAAAATATATTTCAATATATCTACAAAAATATAAAAGATATATAAAATTTATAAAACGGCAATAATCAGTATATTCTTATTATATTTTTTTAATATTTTTCATTTTATAAAATTAATTTCTATAAAATAAAATATAAAAAATATATAAAATTTGTATAAAAAAGCGGCAATAATTTGTATATTCTGTTCATACAATTTGCGTTTATATTTTCGTCCGTGAGGGGTACCATGTTTATATCGTCATGCAAGAAAAACTGTTATTTTATTCGAATTGAGCACCAATAATGAGCATACGTCATTTGTTCATTTCCTTACTTCTCATCCTACTAGTTATACTTATATATAAATTTCGAATTATGTTAGTTTGTTTGTTCTGTTATATTCAAGAACTGAAAGAGTTCAATGAAATTTCGAACTTTTCAATAAATTTTGAAAGTTTTGAAGACTTTTCTATAAATCGATTTTTTTTAATACGTTATATAACGAAAAAAGTATAGAGGTAGATTGTGAATTGCGTTTGGTTGATCAAAACGATTGCTGATTTTATGTAATGCGTATTAACAAGAACTTTCAAACAAATCGGTAAATTAAAATTTCATTGAAAAAATTTTTCTGTTTCAAAATCTCACATATTGAAAACAAAATATCAACGGAATTGATAATTTGTGCAAATCTGTTTCGAGAATTATGCAGTATAAACGATATAATTTATACCATTTGAATAATTCTCTCGCAAAATCAGTGAGTCAAGTTTGATTAAACAATTAAAAATTTATTTATGAACAGATTTTTATGTTGCAAGACTACAAAAAGTTGAATACATTCAAACCTTCATTTACTTTTTGAATAGATTCAATCCTAAATATCAGATGTATTCTGAAACTAGCTTTTAATGATGCAAAATTTTATTTTATCAAAGATGGATGTCATGCAACGCTGCTCACACATAACATAATTCTTTTAACGATATCAAATATTCATACAAAACCATACTGCTTCAGTATGATGTGTCTAGTCGTAAACTTATCATCAAAAAAAAAAACAGGAAAGAGCAAACATTGGTCATTTCAGCAAAATAAAAATCAAAATTATATTTTAATTCTCATTTTTTTATTAAATTAATTTTATAATTGAATAATAAAGTAGAAGTTGTAGAAAAACATACATCGATTTCTGAAATAATAATTGTTTATAACTTTTATAATTATTACAATGCAAATTTTAGTTGTGAGAGTTCAGAAAATTTTATTGTATTTCTTAACAATTTTTTATAACTTGAAATAAAAAAAATTAAACATGAATTAAAATTCAAATATGCAGTGTAGAATCCTACGGTCGGCATAGTAGAGTTCTCTCGATCTTTTCTTAGTCTTTCTACAATAATACATTAGTATATAGAATATCCTGGCTAACGTAACATGACAAAATAAAGGAACAAAAATGACCGTACAATCAGAATCGTATTTCGTACATGTATAAAATTATAATTTGTTCTACGATTTCCGTGATACTCTGCCAATCACTATTACACAAAATTATAGAGTGATGGTAGCACTGTTCCCTAGATTCGAGATAGGGTCTATGATTATTTTGAAGTTGATGGTATGCAAGAACAAACGTGCGAGAACAATTATGTAGAAAAGGACTTGAAGAAGCAAGAACGTGATTAATGTGATTATTCTCTGCTGCTTCATCGAATCAGGTAAGAAATATATTATGTTGAATTTTGTCTGTTCGCATTCTCAGAACTGTGAGAACTGATGAAATATTTTTTAAGAATTCGGACAAAAAGTACTGTGTTTGTGTTTGGTCTATTGTTTACATTTTTCTGTACAGTTTGCTTACCCTTCACGTAAAATCACATAGATCACGTTTCATGCAATAAAATCAATATAAATAAAACGATTTTTTCAAAAAACTAACAATATTTCAAAATTCGTTTAACTCAATCTCCAAATTTAAATTTAGTTCATGGATTAAATTAATTTACAAAAGGCAGACTATATAAAGCTTATTAGAGAATATGCAAATAATTCCGATTGTTTATGAATCTTACGGAAAACATTTTTTTCAATGTTATTATATAAACATACAAAATGTATACTTTATTATAATTTCTTGTCTGCATTTTTTAATTTTTTAATATTCACATGACTAATTATTAATTTGAAACAATAATTATTTCGACTTGCTACAATTGTTTGATTTCAGATGACACAAAAAGGAATTGAAATGACTCAGCGACAAGTGAATTTGAGAAAACAAAAACTAGAACTAGCGGAAAAAATAAAAAATCATTGCGATGATGGTCTAGCGGTATGTAATCGAATCATGTTATCGTTTTATCATGAATAATTGTGACTCTGAACCTCTATTTCATTTTAGATCAGAACATTCCCAGAGAAAGGCCGCGGTATAGTTGCTACTAGACTGTTTGAAAGAAACGAATATGTTACATGTTACGTCGGTGACCTTATAGAAGAAGAAGAGATAAACAGACGAGAGCTTAAGTATTCTGAACAAGAATATAAAGGATGTTTTATTTTTCGTTTCAAACATGGCGGTATCAAATATGGGTAAAACATGTTTTGATTGTACGATATACAATAGAATTTTTTTTCAACTCTTTGATTGTATAATTGTTAATTTCTTTTATAGTATTGATGCAACAAAATACACTCGACACAGCGGCCGACTTATAAACCATAATTTAGAAGGAAATTTAAAAACTAAAATAGTGGAAATAAATGGCAAACTAAACTTGGTATTTTTCGCCAATCGTATCATTTATAAAGGGGACGAAATAACTTACGATTATGGAGATAGGAATCCAGAAAACCTAAAACACTTCCCTTGGTTGAAGCCGAAGAAAAAATGTAAAGGTATATGCACTTTTCTTCCGCGGTTCTGAAAATTCTTCTATGTACAGTAAAGTGATTTTTTTTCGAATCAATAATTTATATTCATATATATATTTTCTATTTGACTATAGTTCTTATTCAAAATGTTTTTTTATCAACCAATTGAATAAACATTTTTTTCAGATGAACAAAGAAAAAATGCATCACAAACTAACCGTGAACCTATTGTTTGCTTAGAACGAATCAAAAACAAGAATGATGCTCGTGTTGAACGTAAGTAGAGTGAAATACTTTTTAAAAATTAATAACAAGAAAACATAACGATAGCAAATGAAATTTTGTTGAGAAGAAAATGGAAAATAATATCTTTTTCTAGCTAAATCTCCAGAACAACCTCATCTTAAAACACAAAATGCTGAGAACTGCTCCGAAGGTTCCGAGAACAAAAATGAAAAACATGACGAAACTTTATGCGCAGACGACGAAAGGATGGTTTCTGATGACAGTGGAAATGAGCGTGAAAGAAAAAAAAGTGAGTCAATCTTATATTTTTTTATATAAATATTTTATATAATTTTATATAATTCATGTTGACAAACAAGTATCACTTTCCCTAACGTTAAATTTTGTTTTTCAGAACGTAAAAGGATAAAGATTCACCGTAACAAGTGGTCAGATGAAGAAAAATCTATACTAGAGGATGTTTTTGGGGATTATCTACAAAATGTAACTAACAAATTACCCTCTTTCACCAGCATCCGCTCTGTGCGCGATAACAACCCTTGCTTAGCATCTAGAGACGATGCATGCATAAAAACTCAATTATTAAATTTGAAAAGAAAATTCATTGAAAAACGTCCCAAACTTTCGAAGGGTTCAATCAAAGAAACGTCACCTGAAGACTCTGAAATAAAAACCAAAGGTAAATGAAAAATACTTATTTTTGCTCATTGAATGTCCGATCATTATATTAACGTTGAAATAATTTTGTATTTAATTTTCATAGGTAAAAATAAAGAAGTAAAATCTTTTATTCAAACAAAAAAACACAGCGTGAAAACTGAACCGCTGCTCAATAAAAATGTTGAAACCCGAAAACTCTCAGTCGATTGCTCTTCAAATGAATTCCAGACAAAAGAAAAAAAATTATGAACCTAATTCGAATAAAACTGCAATTCTGAAACAAGATGAACAAGATTTGAGCGAAGTCTCATACTGTAAAGAGAAGCGAAACATACAAGAAGAAGTTATTCTGGAAAAAAATCAGACAAATAATAGTGAATTAGAAATCACGCGTGAGCCATTGAACAATTGCTGTAAAGTCAATATTGTACATGAAAATGTAGAGGACTTGCAAAAAGAACAATTCAATAAGAATGAAGATGTGCAAGCAGGAACTGACGTTATAGATCAGAAGGAAAACGACAAGCTCATATCAAGTAATAACAGCAAGGAAAAAGAATCTATGACCATTGACTTGAAAAGAGTATATACTCAGAAATTAGTAGATTATTCGCAGACGACATTAACTACTGATAGTGACTTATCAAATGTTCCTGATGATACGTGTCCTGCCCCTGAAAATGAGAGAATTGATAATAAAACGACGGGTGCTGATTTGAATCAAAAGGTTGAGCATGCTAAGCCTATTAATTCTGCAATCGATATTCAAGGTAAAAAATAATTGAATATTTTCTACACTATTTTTTTATCCATAATTATTCAAAACAAACGAATTCAAAAGTTACATTCGATTAAGTAACGTAATAATATCTAAATTCCAACATATTTTCAGACCTAGTTAGGTCAGTCATCGCGAAATTATATCAAGTTAGAATTATTTTCATTTGTTAGCAGGTGTCTTGAATTGTGTATATTCTTTAATCAATCAGAAGTTAAAGATAGAATAAATAATTCATTACTTTGTTAATTTCTTTATTGTTTTTAACTTCTTTTATTAAATTGCATCAATTTTTCTGCATATCCAGTAAGACAAAATATGCATTCCATCAAAGCTTTTAAATAGAATAAAACATTACATATCAAACATAATCATTTACTTAATAAATTTTCAGAAAACCCAAATCTCATGGAATCAAGTAGTTTCCAATCTCCAGAAAACTCAGTGAGTTTTCCCTTGTTTGTGTCAGAAACTGCATTTCTTGATGATAAAAATTCTCATGCAGCACTGCAAAAAATTAAGAGTAAGAAAATACATCGCTTATTAATTATCATTGTTCTCTTTTTAATTTAATATTATATTTTCATGAATACTTTTAAATATCGTACTTTATTTAATTGTTTGCAGAGTCGAATAAACCAGTAGTTACATCCAATATTCTATATAAGACAAATGAGAGCATTTTTCCGCCAGACTGCAGTTTTGATGAATCTGTTAAAAAAATGACTCCGAATCCAATTGCTACGTCAACACCGGATAATAATAACCGGACTCAAATGTCAGACTCTTGTGACAAAAATTCTTCTTCGTCAGATGACGATGAAAATTATGGAAAAATGGGAGAAAAAATAAAAAAGTTTTTTTCGAAACCATACCGATTGCCTAAGATGCTTTCACCAGGTAATTTCTGTACTGTAATCGAGAAGTACTGTTTGGTACTGTAATGAACATGTACGCAAGCTAAACAAGACCTTAATTATTATCAAAAAATAGAATTAAATAAAAAATAAAAATTAGAATGAAGTCTCAAGCTTTTAAAATAATTTTAGGTGATGCTGTTAAAAACAAAACTGCAAATGAACCAGAAAATTTCACGTCGATAAACGAAAATATCAATGATAATGACTCAGAAACTATTGAACTTTCAAGAAGACATTCAACATCGATGGAACAAATCAATCAAAATATTCAATTAAAAACCACAACCTTAACAGAAGCAAATGGCGAAGACAAAGTGAACCCTGCTAAGCAAAATGAAAACCAGAATCAAGATTTAGAATCATCATCACAGCAATCAGGTATCAATTTGCTTTGATTACCTTAGTCTTATCAAAAAAGTACTATTTCGTTTCACGAAAGAAATGATTTTTCCAAATTGAACCATACGAATTATTATTCTATTCCTTACGTTTATTGTATATGATCGTTATAAAAATTATTTTCTTATAACTACAAAACTTTCTGAGAATAATAAATATTACTTTTGATATTTCATTCCATATTTTTTACCTAGGCTTGAAAATTTTTTATCCGTCAACATACTTGAAACTCTGCGAAATTTCAACATAGTTAATAACCAAATGAACTGTACAATTAACGTGTCTCATATAAAGTTACTGGAAGCTATTAATCAGGAGATACGACAGTATCTCTTAAAAGGTTCTAGTCTTATTGACTTATCCACATTTTCTTACAGAAGCAGAAAAAACAATTCACAAATCAAAGCCGGAGAAAACAAAAGAATCCTCTACTAATGGAACAGCTATACCCAATACTCATAAAAGAGATCTTCCTAGAAGAAATGCTATAAAAAATGTCAAAAAAGTTTATAATGATATTGAAGAATATAGTGAAGAAGAATCAGTGACTTCGGGTAGTTCGTACCAACCAGAATTAGAAGAAGATGGAGAAACGACTGAAAGAGAATCTGAAGACGATTTTGAAAATGAAAAAAATATTCTGGACAATACAAACAACTCTTCTTTAGCAAGAAAAACAGCTTTGGACGAAGAAAATTTATTTGTTCAATGCGTGAAGACTGTTAAGAATGAGAACGACATAGTTACTAGGCAAGACTTCTGCATTTATTGCAAAAAATTAAAAACGAAAATTGTTCGACATTTCTTTACAGTCCATAAAAATGAAGACGATGTAAAAGAAATTAATGCACAAATTGACAAAGAAAAACGCTCATATCTTCTGGCAAAAATGAAAGGCAAGGGAAACTTCTTGCATAATACGTCAAGAGAGTATAACACGGGAAAAATAATAGTTGCGAGAAGACCGGATTTCGATAATAGAAAGGCAATAGATTACATGGCTTGTATTTCATGTAAGCAATTTTTCTCCAGAACCAACATACGCCATCATGCCGTGCGATGTAATAAAGACAAGAAATTTAGAGGTCGTGAGCATGCAATCAGTAGTAAGGCCTTACAAAGACGATGTCACCCCTTAGCGTCTAAAATTGTCCAGACTAAACTTCTTCCTGTAATGCTGGATGATGATATTTACCGTCTGATCAGATTCGATGAACTAATCATTCTTTTCGCAAATAGACAATGCAAAAAATATAGACTTATTCATCAACATGATATGGTTCGTTCTAGGCTAAGATATCTTGGAAAAATTCTTCGATTAGTTAAAGAGAAACGACCGGAAATTACAAATTTATCCGATATATATGACCCGAAATACTACAACACAGTTACAGAAGCATGTAACGAAATAGCAGGTTTCGACGAAGACATAGGCGAATATAAATCTCCTTCTGTTGCATTAAATTTAGGCACGTTGATTAAACACGTTGGAAATGTTTTAACCACGAAAGCTATTCTTGACAAACGATTCGATATAAAGGAAAACTGTTCAGCCTTCTTACATGTTTTCGCATCAGAGTATGCTGTCGATGTCAACAAAATTGCTACTGAGCAAACTTACCAACAAAAACGACAGAAGATCACAGTTTTGCCGTCTGTACATGATATTAATAAGTTATGGATACATATCAATGTAAATCGCAAAAAAGCATTCGAAGATTTGAAGAAAAAGTTTACAGTTGAAAAATGGCAGCAACTAATGGAATATACTTTGATTACCATCCAAGTTTTTAATCGTCGTCGAGCTGGCGAAACTGAAAGAATCCTAATAAAAGATTTTATGGCCAGGCAAAGTATCGATGACAAAGTTGATCCAGAAGTATACGACCGCCTTACATCTAAACAAAAAGAATTCGCTGAGAAATATGTGAGATTTGTTGTCCGAGGAAAATTGAATCGAACAGTTCCGGTTATTTTACAACGAGACGTTGCTGAGTGCTGCTTAGAAATCATAAACAATAGACAAAAAGTAGGAGTTCCGGAAGAAAATCCATACTTGTTCGGGCTGGCAAGTCATGATAAATTCCGTCCAAAATATTTGCGTGCCTGTGGTCTTCTACGTAAGTTTTCTGAAAAGTGTGGTGCTAACTTGCCACTCACTCTTCGAGGCACGCAGCTCCGGAAACATGTTGCAACCACATGCTTGAAAATGGATTTGGACGACAAACTCACTTCTGTTCTAGCTGACTATATGGGCCACGAAGAAAAGATTCATAAGGAACACTATAAAATGCCGATTGCCCATAAACAAATTTTAGGTGTGGCTAGGTTGCTAGAAATCGCGCAAGGCTGTGAAGAAGAAGAGGAAGATTCAGACGTAGAACAGGAAAAACAGGATGAGAGCCACCTCAATATAGAAGAGGATAATGAAAATTTGGCCACTAAGCCGGTGAAAAGTATAAGATTCACTACGTTCATTATATTTTTGTTTTGAAATCAAATAATTATAACAAATCAAGATTAATTTATATAATTTTTTTCATACAGGATCTAATTCAAAGAAGAGAGTACTTAAACCTTGGACAGAAGAGGAGAAATCCGCGCTGGAAGAATCATTCAGTGAATGCTTCGAGGACAGTTCTAATACATTGCCAGGATATCAGGTCATCAGAGATGTTAAAAAAGCGAAGCCCTGCTTAGCTTCGAGAAGTGAAGCTCAGATTAAAATACAGATTAGTAATATGAAAAAGAGAAAATTAGCTCAAGAAGAAAAAAAGAGACATGTAAGCGAGTCAAAGTCAAAAAAAGCTAGATTTGGTTAGATCTTATTTTTGTTGTCTAGTGTTGTTGTGTAAGTTGATGTCGAGGCATAATGTAATTTGCAACTATTCAGTTACTAATTTTATTTTATTCTATTGATTGTTTAATTATCGTTTAACTGTATCAACTATGATAGCAAATTTTATCAACAATTTATTATTTTCGATATTCTTAAAACTAATTTCTAAGATTCGTTAAAATGATAAATGCCCAATATAATGCTAAATGTTTCACAGGTATATATTTCATTACACATGCATGTAACAGTCAATATCTTTGATAAAGTCCAAATGTTACATTATTACTGTTTTTTCTTTCACTTACTATTTGTTTTCTGCCGAATATTTTCTCAAATAGAAAGATTTGCTTGCTTTGTATTCGATTTCGTTGAATCTGTGTAAAGTATAACATAATTGTTTTTTTTTCTCAAATGGTCATGCGACATATTCCACGAAAATTGATTACTACATATTCTTAATCTCTTGTTAAAAAAACTAAGAAGAATTTACCGTAAAATTTATAAAATTTACGTTTTGTTTGATCTGCAGTAGTCAAGTCATCAGCAAAATTCGATTTACGTTGATGGACGAGCAGCTCATTATGTTGCTCTCGGAATGATATGTGAAAAATATGTACTACTGTCATTTTCTTGCCTTTTAGAATGACAGTAATTTATTTTATAACTTAACTATAATGTAAGCTTTTTAATATGCAATTTTCAATATGTTCTGTAATTCTTCAGAAAAAGTAGAATTCTTGATTCAGGTAGAAATATCAAAAACTCCATGTTTGCATTCATTTTGCACGAGCGTTGCTGTGAACACGTTATCTTTGTTTTCCATGTGTGAAATCTCTATATTTCTTCAATAAATTGTAGTACTTCAATTAAAATTTTCTCAAAAATATACAATATATGCTAATAATTATTGTCAGTGAATAACATGTACACTAGGTTTTTGTATCCAGTTAAAGACGTATAATACAACATCAAACATTATGAAAAAGAATTACACAATAAGTGCTGTTGTTACATACATAGTTACATACATTTGACATTTATAATATATATAGATGCATACGTTTTGATATTGTCACGAAGTTTTTCATAGCTCTGTGGATACATAACGTTATAAATACTTCATCATTTGTAACAATGGTTCCATGATCATCAAAGGAAAACTTTTAATCGTTATATCAATACTATAGGTATAGATGAAATAATAATCACAATATGTGTTACATGAAAATGTATAAGTTCAAAGTCTTTTTTGATTCGCTTCATAAAACCAATGGATAGCATTATTAACTGATCACAAATCAATGTTTAATAACAACTTGAGCCTTTTTCAAACAAACTTTTTAGAGAAATAAAAATACAAATACAATTTTAACTTCTATAAAATTGAATTACAAATTAAATAAGGTTCATGATTTGGATATCATATATTAAGCAAAATTGATTATTTGCAATCAATTATAAATTAATTAATGTCTCGATACAAATAATCAATAACATTGTATTATTTTTCATATAAATTGGTGCTTAGAAGGTTGATTTAATTTATATGCTGGTGCTTAAAACACCAATTTCTATATTAAGTGGAGCTTTTGAGGTCATGGCGGTCATAAGTTGAATCATATATCGTATTAACAAATGTGGTGCCGTAATCATAAAAACATATAATTTGAATTATTTATCCGATGTTTAACAAAAATTCAATAAACAATCGATCATCTTTGGTGCTATTAAATATTTACAATATCATGAACATAGCTATGAATTAACTTCAAATCTGTCGAATAAAATTATGTAGTGCATTACGCGAATTAATATCGCTCATTATTTGACAAAAATTTCGATAGAATATACTACCTTAAGCAGAAGAACTAATTCTCATTACGATAAGTTATAATATAAGAGTATTAAATGTAATGAATGAATAATTTTTCTAATGAAATCAATTTAAGCGGTCACGATATTGAAATATTGAGATTTTGATTGTGTCGAATAATGTAGTTTTTCCTTCATCACAATGATTGTAATAAAAATCACTCATTGAATGCACAACAAAAAATTAATAGACAGTCAATAATATTCTGTGCAAAAAATCATTACAAAAAATTGAACGTGAATAAAAATGAATTTTGAATCTGTTAAACTATATTAAGTGATTAATATATCATGCTTATTAAATCTGATCATGATTTGAGTTAAATTTCTATGAAGAGTTATAACGTCAAGAAAAATAATTTCATTATATTCTGAAATGTTATAGTATAATACTATAAGATATGATCAATTGAATGTTTAAAAATGAAATCAGGTCGATTATTTGGAAACATATATCTAGCAGATTTAATTATTCAGAATCATTTATTATTTTCCATATGAAATAGTGCTTCTGATGTCATTTTAAATTATATGCTGGTGCTTGTAAAACCGTTTCAAAGGATTAAGTCACTGCAGTAAAAAGTTTAAGTTATATATCGTATGGACAAATGTAGTGCTGCAATCAGACAGACTATTTATATAGAATTTATTTAAGAAATTTTCAACAAAAAATAAATAAACAATCAATTGAATTACATTTAGCAGAATCATTGTATCATAGTCCAAATTGTGATAGTATCATAATATCGAATATATTCAGTGTATCAATTTCCGATAAAGAAGGACGATTATTTGAATACTATGTATTTAATATTCTTGATTATTAACAATCAATGATGAACTTAATAATGTCTTAATGCTTATAATTAATAACATTGTATCACATTATATAATATGGTGCTGGAGAGGTCATTTTAATTTTTATTCTGGTGCTTGTAGAACCAATTTGATAGATTAAGTGGAGCTGCCGCGGTCATGCCAGTAAAAAGTTGAGTTATATATTGCATAGACAAATTTAGTGCTGTTATTATAAAAATCAACGTAACAAGAATCATTAATCGGATTTTCAACAAAAAATAAATGAACAACCAATTTCATTGTGTGCAATGAAATCATTACATTATGTTGAACATAATCATGAATCAATTTGTTTTTGTCAATTTTCGAACGAGATTATACAGTGAATTTATCACGCTGATTAAGTATGCTCATTATTTAAATTTAGTTTTGATAGAAATTTACTACAGCAAACAAAGTAAGTGTATCAAGTTGATGCTATCACATGATAATTGTTATAGTATAATGATAATGAATATGATCATTATATCATTTCGAATTTAAATAAGGTCAATTATTTAGATATCATACATAAAGCAAATTTGATCATTCACTTTTACTATCAATTATAAATTTGTAAATGTATTGATGCAGATAATTAATAACATTGTATCACTTTTTCATAAAAAATGATGTGCAAAAGGTCGATCGAATTTATATGCTGGTGCTCGAAGAACCAATTCGATATATTGACTTGAGCTTATGAGGTCACAACAGAGAAAAGTTAAATTATATATCGTATCGAGAAATGTTGTGCTGCAATAATGAAAACAATCGTAACATAAATTATTCATCGGATTTTAAACTAAGATTTTATAAACAATTGTTTATATTCGGCGCGATTGAATATTTATGAAATTGTAAAAATAATTATACATTAATTTCAAATCTGTCAAACGACATTATAAAGTGAATTACGCATATCAATCATGCTCATCATTTAGAAAGAATTTCGATAAAAACATACTTCCTCAAGCAGAATTATCGGATCACATTCAAAACTGTAGAAGTATAAGGTTATTCTAATTGATAAATGAATAATCTTAAATAAAATGTAGTTAATAAGTCAATATGATTCGTTTCAACAATGCGATATACAGAGAGATCAAAATTGTGATATATATATGACATTTCATTGAAGATCCTAATCTTCCTTTAACCCTTCCTTAGTGACGGGTCGCAAAGTACCAGAAATTAGCTTCTTTTTTTGAAAATTTCCGTAACTACTTTATACTGCCTCATTGAAGATAATGTCGTAAGTCATAATGTTACCTTTAAGAATGAACTATTCTTATTAATGCGAATATAACCGCGGAAAATTCGTTCTATTATTGTAAACTTACAATTCGTAAGGTTTTCCGTATTTGACAACGACAAGTTATAAAACCATTGAAATTTTTTTGAGGGATTCTTGAGTGTTTTTTGAGGGTTCAGAATATGCATTTAAGAATGTTTAGGGTTATTTCTGTACGTTTACGGACGTATTAACATTTTTTACGTACTTGGCTATGCTTTCAAGGTTTAATGAAATTATTTTTCATCATTCTCAATCAATTATTAATCCTTACGCTATTACGGTCGTGATATCTCGCCGATTTGCAATACGTTGGCGTCCAGTACATTTTGGGAGGGCGAGATATCTCGTCCGAACTGGAAAAATAGTTGATTCGTTGTTTTTATTCGAATAAATGATATTCAAGTATTAATTTTTATATTGAATGGTGCTCAAGAAGTCGTTTAGATTTATATGCTGATGATTGTAGAATTAATTTCATAGATTAAATAAAGCTTTTGAGGTCACTTGAGTTACTTTGTTGAACGAAATAATTGTATGATATTGCAAAATTGTTATAGTACAATATTATGAGGTATAATTAGATTATCGTTTTCGGATAAAATAAAGTCAATTATTTGGATACAATATATACTTGTCAAAATAAACAGCGGGCAGCCTTAAAAATTCAAATAGAGTCATTTCAATCTCACAATCATGTATAGCTAAAATTTCTATTTTCGGTAAAGGTTTCAAAAATTTTAAGTTTAACATTCAAAAAAAGTAAAAAAATGAAATTAGCCGCTCAAATCGACTGAAAATCGCATAATTAATTTGGCCTCTCTGTTTTCAACGAAGTTTGAACATGTTGAAAATACATTTCTATACTCTATACTATTTCTCTAGTTACTTCCACACCGAACATTAAAAAAGTCTGATAAAAGAATGAAATCACCTAAGCCGCTCGAATTGGCTAAAAATTGCATGATACATTAGGCCGAAAAAAGGATTTGAAAAAAAGCAATGAAAAATTGATTCCTTGTAAAAATACAGCTGTAAATATAGAAAAAAAACATTTCTAACAAGAAAAGGATTAAATTATTATTTATAATATTGATCGTAATACAATTATCGTTATACAAAATTCAACGATGCCCTTGGCCCTCGGCAACTTTTGTTACCTGGTATTTGGTATGAAATTATTTATTTCTGTATTTTCTGATTTCTTTTTAGATAATATATTTCTGATTTCTTACTTTAATTGTTGCTATAAATGGTAGCACACAATTAAATGCATATTTACTGTCATACTTGGTTTGTGATCTGTCAAAAAATGAAATGTCTGTTGCGAAACAGTTCGATTGAAGAAGTGTCTTTTTTTGCCCTTTTCCTGAACTTTTTTTAATGATCACTTGCTGGATAAATTGATTTTAAGAAAAATGATGAACTTTGAGATTATCAATCAAACTAAAAATATATGTTGTTTCGGAGTGATGTAACCAACATTGTTTAATATCAAATGTCTGATTTCGAACATAAGTATAGTCGTGTTAAAACAATTCAATGTTCTCGTTGCATCGCGTGTAGTACGTAATCAATTTTCTGTTTGTTACAATGACAAATTGTTTATAAACAAATTCGTCATTTTCTCGTGACAAACTAGTTGTTCAAACATTCCACTATTCGTACGTGATCAAAGATTTTGATAAATAAACAATCGTCTCGAGTAGATATTGTCAAACATATCATTATGTTTTCGTTGTATCGCGTCATTACCAGTTTAATTTGACAATAACGAACTGTTTGAAAACAAAATTTCTTATTTCCTTATGACAAACAAGTTGTTTAAACATCACACTATCAGTATGTGGTCGTGGATTATAATAAATAAACAATTGTTTCGAGTAGATACTGTCAGAAAATAAAATGTTATTCTCGATATATCGCGTCATCATCACTTTAATTTGACGATGACAAATTGATTGTAAACAAATTTGTCAATTCTTCATGACAAACTAGTTGTTTAAACATCACACTATTCGTACATGGTCGTGGATTCAAGTAATAAACAATCGTATCGAGTTAATACTGTTGCAAAATTCGACGTTCCCCTTTTATCAGGTCATACCTGTTTGCTTTGACAATCACAAATTGTTCATAGACAAATTTGTCATTTGATCACGATTAACTTTTTATTCAATATCTACACTACATCATTATTCTCCATCCTGTAATGTGCAGAAACTCAAATTTTTTTTCATAGTAAGAAACATTAATTTCAGTTACAGATAACTAAAAAAAATTTTACCGCAACTTCAGCTCAATTGCCAGTAAAAAGTTGAGTTATATATCGTATCGACAAATGTAGTGCTGCTTATACAAAAACGATTGTTTAGAAAAACATTTATTGAATGTTAAACGAGAACTTTTTTTTGATATATCGAACAAGATAATGTAGTTTATTATGCAAATAAGTATCCTTACTAATAAATAATGTAAATATTTTCGTTTGTCAGCAAAAAACTTTAAAACAAAACGATATAGTTGTAATAAAATCATACATTGTTGTTCTATAGCATTACAGAATTTAAAAATGCTACATAAAAATTTTTATTTCGGTAGTATTTTTCGGAAAATTTTTTTGAAAATATCAAATATCAAATTTCTTGACCGACGAATTTTTTTTCGTGTTTTAATAGATGATGTTGAATCAAAATACTTGATTCGACATAAATTGAGAAAATTAATACTTTTTGATCCAATAAATAATAAATTTTTAGACAAAATCTCTGAAATTCCTAGACTGAACAAATTTTCATTCACACTCAGAAAAAGATATGTTTGAATCTAATAAATTTATTTGGATATGAACCTAATAAACATTTATTAGGTTCATATCCTAATAAAATTTATTTAATTTAACACAAATTTATTAGATTCAATCAAATTTTTTTCCGACAGTTGTCTGAGTGCGAGTTAATATATTTTGTTATACTAGACATCAAAAAAAAATTGCTATTTGTTACGTCAGAAAGATATAAATAACAAAGACGGATAAAAGACTCGATAATTTACAACTATTCTCATTCTAACCCTTAACGAATCCTTAACACAATATATCTAAAAGAAAATATGTTTACTTGTTTGTTCGTCGGAAAAAAACTTTTAACTACATCATATATATTAAGAATAAAATTATACTTGGTTATCTTAGCAAAATCTTGGAAAATAATCTGTTGAATTTCTGGATTGAAAAAATGTTGGTCCAACTTGATATATTTTGTGTCAATAGAGCGGAAAGAAGTATTTTCTGATTTGTCAAAACTTTATGACTGGAAACCGGAGACGAGACTAAAAATTTCCAGATTGTATTGACATTATCCTCCTGTATTAAATAGCGCAGTGACGCAAATATGCGTGCAAAGCACGCATCTTTAGCTAGTAAATTATATATAAAACTTCACATTCTGTTTGTGGCCGTGTATCTTATATTTCAAGCATATAAAAATCATATATACTATTCCATATTCTGTTTATATAATAAAAACATATTTTTTCTCAATATAATTATACACGGAGAGAAATGATATTCTAAATTTTAGTATTAAAAATCATAAAGTAGTGATATACTTTTGTGAAGGCGATTTCTACTATTAATAATACGAAAATTTAATATAAATTGTATTCAAATTTAGCACAATAATATACTACAATCACTAATATTACTAATATTAATACTACTAATACTAATTTTTAATATAGATTATATTAAATTCTAGTATTATTAAGAGTAGAAATTGCCTTTAGAATAGTATATCACTACTTTATAATTTTTAATACTAAAATTTAGAATATCATTTCTTTCCGTGTAATTATATTTTATTTTGTGAGGAATTGATTAATTTGAAAAAAATGAAGTCGATTATTAAAATGTGATATTTCTAGCAAATTCGATCATTAACAATTAACTTATAATGTATTGATGGATTTATTTCAATGATCATTCACGAAGTATCATTGTAACGATAGAATGGTGCTAAGAAGGTCGTTCAGATATATATGCCGGTGCTTGCTAAACCGTTCCAATACATATAGTGGAGCTTATAAGGTCAAGCTGAAAAAAATTTGGGATACGCATCGTATTGACGAATTAAGTGCTACAATTATGAAAACAATGGTAATTACGATTATCGAGTAGAAGTCCGAACATAAAAATTACTAAACAATGAATTATTTTTCATGCAAACAAATTATTACAAAACCGCGAACATAATTATTAATAAATTCAAAATTTGTCGGATACAATTATGTAGTAAATTTATCATGCCTATTGAGTGTGCTGATCATTTCAGTTGAAAATCAATGAAAGGTTACTGCGATATAAAAAAATATCAGGTTAATTAAACGAATAACATACTTGTAGCAAACGCGACTATTTAGAATCAACTCATGATGTTTAAATGCGATTATACAAATAATCGTCGACAACGTATTATTCTCATAAATGAATAGTGCTAAACGAAGGTAAAGTTTAGTTAATAAAATAGGCTAGAAGTTTGAAATATCACATTTATAGAAAAGTTATAACATGATTTCACTCTTATGATCAAATGATGCTTAGAAGGACGTTTTAAATATATACGCTGGTGATAGTCGGACCATTTTGATACAAAAGTAGAGCTCAAAAGGTCACGAAAAAAAAATGTAGGGATATGCATCGTATTGACAGATTAATCGCTGCAATTATCGAAACAATAGTAATAAAAATTATTTATTTGAAATTTAAACATGTAAATTACAAAACGATCATATATTTAGTGTGCATGAAAATATTAACTAAACCGCAGACATAATTATAAATTAGATCGAAATTCGTAAAATTCAATCATGTTACTTCTAATTAAATTTACTACAATAATGAGAAAACTCAATTTTTCTGCAAAAGAATTAAACATGATACTCTCTATTTGATGAATGATGAATTCAAAATACGATCGATTCAATTAATCGAATACAATACTCGTTGCAAGCTTGTCTATTAGGAACCAACTTATAATGTATAAATGCACTAATGCTGATAATTGTTGACATAGTATCATTGTCATAATTGGATAGTGTTTGGAAGGTGAAATTTAGTTCATGAAATAAACTAGAGTTTCGGAATATCATATATATAGAAAAGTAATAACATGATATCACTCATATGATCTAATGGTATTTAAAAGGTCATATTGAATATATACACTGATGCTTGTTGAACCGTTTCGATACATAGAGTGGAGCTTATGAGGTTACGGAAAAAAAATTTTGGGATATGCATCGTATTGATAAATTAATTGCTGCATTTATAATGACGATAGTATTTATAATTATTGATGAAAAATTAAAATATGTTAACTGTAAAACAATTATGTATTGTTTGTGCATAAAAATAATAACTTATTTGTAAAGACAATTTCGAATTATATCGTATTTTTCCGAAACAAATCATGTAACTATCAATCAAAGTTACTACAAAAATGAAAAATCGACATCTCTTTGCAAACAAATAAAGCATAATTTTCTTCACTCAATGAATTAATTTATTTTGAATACGATAGAGTCAAAAAAACAAATAAAATATTTTTAGAAAACGCAAATGATACGGATAAACGTCTTTTGTGTGAATGCATTCAGGCGAATAATTGTTAATATAGAATCATTGTTATTATAAATCAAAGCTCGAAAAAAAGTCTATTTTATAGAATAAACTAGATTTTTAAAATATCATATTTATAGAAAATCAATAACAAGATATATTTTTAATGATCGAATGGTGCTTACAAGGTCGCTTGAGATAGATACACTGGTGCTTGTCGAACTGTTTCGATGCATAGTATGGAGCTTATGAGGTCACGGAAAAAAATGTTGAATTATGCATCGTATTGACAAATTAAATCTTGCATTTATGATAACAATAGTAATTCCAATCATTAATGAAAAATTGAAATATGTTGATTATAAAAGCATGATATTTTTTGTGCATAAAAATAATAACTACTTCGAAGAGACAATTTCGAATTAGTTCAAATTTTTTTGAACTGAAACATGTACCTATCAATCAAAGTTACTACAAAAATGAAAAATTTAAATTTCTTTGCAAACAGATGGAGCATGATTTTCCGTACTTGATAAATGAATTTATTTTCAATACGATTGTGTCAAAAAATCGAAAAACATATTTTTATAAAACGCAAATATCAGGAATCAACGTATTATGTGCAAATACATTTATGCAAATAAAGTTTAATATAGTGTTATTGTTTTTAATAGATAGAGCTTGGTAGGGAAAGTTTAGTTTATGGAATGAACCAGAATTTTAAAATAATATATTTATTGAAAATTGATAACATGATATAATTTAAAAGATTGAATGGTGCATAAGAGGTCGTTTAGGATATATACGCTGGTGCTTGTCACACTGTTTCGATCCATAAAGTGGAGCTTATGAGGTCACTGGAAAAAATGTCAGAATAAGCATCGTATTAGCAAATTAATTGCTGCATTTATAATAAAAATAGTAATTAGAATCATAAATAAGATACAAAAATATGTTAACTATGAAACAATGATGTATTTTATGTGCATAAAAATAATACTTTATTTGCAAAGAAAACTACGCATTATATCGTATTTTTCCGAATCGAATCATGTAACTATTAATCAAAGTTACTACAAAAATGGAAAATCGAAATCTCTTTGCAAACAGATGAAGCATGATTTCCTCCACTCGATTGATGAATTTATTTTTAATACGATTGAGTCAGAAAAACAAATGACATATTTTTAGAAAACGCAAATGATAGGAATCATAATATCCTGTGCGAATGCATTTATGCTAGTAATTGTTATAATAGTGTCATTGTTATTAAGAAAAAGATATTAGAAGAAAAAGTTTGGTTAATAAAATATACTAGATTTTCCTTATATCATATTTATAGAAAATTAATAACGTAATATATTATTAGTGATTGAATGGTGTATAAAGGGTCGTTTGAAATATATACGCTGGTGCTTGTCACACCGTTTCGATTTATAGAGTGAAGCTTATGAGGTCACTGGAAAAAATGTCAGGATATGCATCGTATCGGCAAATTATTAGCTGCATTTATGATAAAAAC
>JAAMPD010001775.1:0-20523 GCA_025266255.1 Trissolcus basalis | reverse complement strand
GAGACAGAGTGTCATCGGTGTCGTATTTTGTTTTCGCGTCGCTTCTGGATGCCCGCTGTTTTGCTTTTTAGAAACTAAAAAAGAATGGACTTCCTAGTTGGAAATGCATTATATAATTAGTGGCTTCTTTGAACGAAATTGTCTAATTATTTTTGTTTATTCAACTGAATTTAATCCAAATGTCAAACATCTTTTAGGTCCGGTTTGGTTTCCGGGAAATTCTCACTTTGCTTTTTCAACGATACCGTTTCAATTATTTCTTTAATTTATTTACATTTTATTATTACTAATTAAATTTTGCTTCCGTTTTTCAAAAATATTCATATCTATCAAATTTTTGTCCCTGCGGATTGGAACGTGGCAAACTGCACCGGTAATTGAATCATTGCTTAGAATTATATTTGCAGTGAATCGCGTCATATGTTTCTGTTATATTCCATTAACAATTTTCACCATTTCGGAGGAGTAAATTGGATTCACGAATGAACAAGGATGATTAAATCATTGTTTCAGGATTTGCTTCGGTAAAATAATTGATTGTTCATTAATTAACTCGAACTGAAATGTGCTTTTCCCACATGAAAAAAGAAAAATTTTTTTTCTTGCACTCACATGGGCTACTTTCGTTTTGCCATTTCAATCAATCGTTATTTTGTAATCGAAAATGTTATTATCAATAGAATTCCCGATGTTTATGTCGATTCCAACAGTCATAATTTGTTAAGTTGAGAAATTAGAAATCGTACGGCTAAAATGTTATCGCTCTCGTGTACACCGTCGACACAACAAAAGTTACGATGACACTCCAAAAAGCAACATGATACATGTGTGTTATTAAAGCGACGACTAATTTAATAGATAATCAATCGCAATTGTTGAGTTATTTGATCCACGAGCGGTATCTCCAATCTCGTACCGACAAGAACGGTTTAATATCTGGTACACTTTATGTTGAGAAAACTCAAGTGAAATTAGTCATTGTTACTGTAATACACTCTGATTGCGTTCGTATTTTCATGAGTTACACGAATGTAACAAATGAACTATAACGGAGGAATTGCAGGCAAACTTCTCGTTTTATCGAGAACGTCTGAATTTTAACGGCAAGTTCATCAAGAAAATGGTCTTTGTAAATGAATAATATGCTATTCGTTAGTAAATGTCGCCTGGGATTGAGCTGGTTTTCAAAATTCATATCATTTGACCTCGTTTCGCAAGTCGTAAAATTTCAACTGAATTCAAATGGTTTTTCGCCTCTATAGTGTACCATCCTGAATGAATTGTTGATCCGCTTCTTTTGAATTATTTAGATTTTCTGCTACCTAAAGATGTGAAATTGCATCAAGCATTTTATTTTTCTACATCGACTGCTACCAGTTTTGCTGGCTGTAAAATTGACGAACGTCATTATAAATTCATAAATGGTAGAAAAAAAAATAATATACCGGAGGTACAAATAAATTTGTGTGCCGCGTCAGTCGGATCACAGAAGACGATCAAATTTAGTTCGACTTGTCTGCAAACACAAGTTTGAGATGAAGATCTTAGGACGTCAGTCTGACAATGAATTATGTATACATATGAAGGAAAAAGCGATTGGTACGAATGCATTCTAAACGGAAGTGAAATCCAAGAGGACCTCCGTTGTTTACGTGACTCGGTTATTGGCATAGCACGCTACCGACATTTACAAATTAGTTAATTAAATCTAGGAAATTACTATTCCCTCAACTTGCACCATCTACGCTACTTGCATACTACAAGTCATGCTAAGAATCTTATTCGATTAGTCTCACAGACAGCCGCTTCTGAATCAAAAGATATTATGCCAAGCACACCCATTGATGTAACATGTAATTTTTTGCCTTTTTGTCCGGTGTAAAGAAATGCATAGTATTTTGTTGCGTGATTGCGGTAAATTCGTGTTTTCAGTACACAAATGTAAAATGCAGATTTGTATAATAAATGATAAGAAAGTGCAAACAGAAAATATAAACTTTTGCTTTTTGTGACTTATGAAAATTATAAAAAAAAAATAAAAACAATTTGGTTTTACTTTCTCTACTCACAGAATTTTAAACAAAAACAGGTTATTACATATGGGTGACTGTCAGTAAGATTACAAGGTTCATAATTGGATGAATGATAAAAAGTACACACATATATATACTTTTTTCATAATTCTAAATCCAAAAACAAGAAAATCGGTTGGATACACGTTTAATTTATATTTTTTAGCACACACGACATTTAAAAAAAAATATTGCATGGTTTCATTTGGTTTCATTTGGTTTTCGCACTTTTCAATCCGACATACACGTAATTGGGACTCGACTGAATGAAAAAAATTGTTCGAAAAATTTTCTCGATATTTTTGCGCCTTTCAACAGCTCGCCAATTTTAATTACGTGACAACATCCATTCATCCTCAAAATTGAGCCTAATATTTCTGAAAGCAGTAGCTTGGCTCATGCACGTACATTTGACGGAGCAATTTCAATTTAACGGGGCTCAAACGGGGAACGCTCATAGTATCCTATTTCTAACGTGCAATATATAGAAAATGACTGCAGCCCGAATAGGATATCATTATAATAATTACTCATAGCTTTCATCTTCCTAGATTCCTAAGAACAAAACAGAGTGGGATCCCAGCATGTATACCTCAGATTCTAAGCTCAGTCTAAAATCATAATGGCCTTTTTGAATCGAGCTTCCGCAAATCTTATGAAATTTCCTTTGAAGGCTTTTGACGTGCGCTGAATACCCATGGTGTTTTGCGTTATGGTTTATGATGAATATGACGGTATCGCGTTACTCTCGGCCGTACCTTTTTCTCCTCGGTCTTATTTTTTGCCGCGCTCACGAATGTATAATTCACTCAGCACAGCCTGGGGTTTATGATGTGATATTAATAAAGAAAAATGCCGTTTTTCTATATCGATACACAGGAAACAGCGATTATTTTATGACGAATTCTCACGATCAATTTCCCATTGTTCAATTACACCAGCTAAAAATTAATCGAACTCTAATGTTTTCATAAATTTACAACACTTTATGGTAAAAGTTTCGCTTTTCATTCATCCGGTCATTCATTGAATTTAAAATTTGTATTATAAATGCACAAAAATATTCTTTATTGCAATTTTTGTTGCAAGGCCATACGTTCACATAAAAAAGGAAGTTTGTGGTATTATCAAAAAAATTTGTAACATCTTGAGGGATTAGCATAGAAGACTCTGTTTAGTAAAAAAGAAACAAACTACTATGTATATTATTTCGATTGGGATGTACAGAATATTCACGCATTTCTAGTCAAATCACAGCGGCTTAGCATATCAAAGCCTTTATCGTCGGTGGCCGAGTCTCTGCGTCTCGGCTTGTGATCAGAAGTTCTGCCAACTCAATATCCCTTTATAAATTCCTTTGGCTTATGAAATGCAAAAATGTTTTGACGTGTGCAAACGCTGGTTACTATTCCAACTTGTGAAACTGAACTTCAATTTTTGAACCAAAATCGACCTCAAGATGAGTTTTAAGTATTTCGTTATTTTGATGTTGAAACAGTTTTTCATCCTTTCTTCATTATTCAACGATTGAATAATAGCATTATATAAAGCCATAAACAATATTTTGCCGAATAAAATTCTTGAACTCGTAATATGAAATAATGTTAAAATATATCCCTCTTCATTTAACATGTCCAAATTTCCGTATTTATTTATTTTTTCTATGTTTTAAAAATGAAATGTCATAATTTTATCATCTCTGTTGAAGAAAATAATGGATTCATTGCATGATCGCATGATCAAAAAAATGTAAAGAAAAAAAAACATATCACTTTTTAATTGCAGACCAACAAATATTGCAATAACTCTGCAATTACTTTTCCCAGGCCACTACATTCTGAACGATTTGTATGGGAAAAATATCTTTCGTCTCGGGGAGTGTGACTGTCGCTATTTTCAAATCTCAATATTGACAGCGTTGCTGCACCTCATCTTTAGCGCAAACTTTCACCCTGTATTTTAATTCTGCTATGCTCAATATGCGACGATGCCCATGCTCGAGAGGACCGTAATAACAGTTTAATCCTCGGTGATGAGAACCGATGTTCTTACCTTGGGATCCTTCACGCTTTTTGCCATGGTGTTTTCTAATCAAGACACGCGTGTGATATGCGTGACAACACTCCAGAGCAGCTGATTTTCCTCATCGTCGATATTTATTAATTAAGAAGGATTCCAAAGTGAGCACAAAAAATTGTTGTGCAGCTTTCTGATACGCCTTTTTTTATCAAACCACGGTCTAATAACAAACGGAATTATTCATTCATGCGAATTGCCAGTAATTATTGAGTCACAAGATGTTTTGTTTTCAGCACACAATTTTAGGCTGTTCCAGACAAATAAATTGCTACTTAAAATCTCATCCGCCTTGAATGAAAAATTCAAAACACACAGGGACTAATAAATATTTTATGGCTTGTGCGTGATGTCTTAGCATTTCGTTAGCCACTGTGCCTTTTGCAAAGTTGAAGCCTCGTCATGTATGGTTGTAAAGTATCAATTTTGATCCCCCAACGAAAACGAGCGTCAACGTATTGCTTATCTATAAGTGCAATGTTCAATAATGTCCTACCGCGAATGTGGTTCGCGTGACCACAAGACATCCGTGTCGAACGGATCGCAGCTATTCAGCTGCTTTTGACTGTGCACTTGCATTATGTGAACACCGCAAAGATTCTAAATGCCGTGGCCTGCGCGTTTCAATATGATGCAAATTGGCTCCAACAATGAATTACGAGGCAGTTGACTGATCAATATGATGACCGCAGATACTCTGTCCATTTGGGTTCATTTGTGGAGATTTTTGAAAGGCTCCGGGAGAAGCTCTCCGATCAATTTTCAATTTTTGTATATCGATCCAACAGACCGCAAATATTTTAAACCGCCCAATTCATTCAATTGAATTTTACCAAATTAACAAAAAACCGCCTGGTGAAAAATTAGCATTGATGTGACAACACACCGGTATAAAAAAAATTGTCACACAACTTAATTTTTTTTTTTTATATTTTATTATATGTGTACATATTTTTAAAACGATATTAAAATATATATATATTAAAAATAAGATTTGAAATTCTAATTTTTATTATTTTTCTGAATTTTATGATAAGATCCAAATTCAGTTTTATTTTGAAAATAACCAGTGGATATTTGAAGGACAGTTATTTTTTTATGATATACCTAGGATGGAATTATATGCAATATATACGTGACATGGTTATCTTTATATGTGACATATTTGCTTGGATTACATGTCACAATGGTATTTCGTTACTCAAGAGCGTCTCGTCGTGTGTGCTTTACTTTGAAAAATCGGCAAATCCTGTTGCGAATGACTGCAATCGTTGATCCCGCGGTAAATAACGCGTGATATTCGCGAGCTAAGAACAATAAAGAGCACATGTTAAAATTCGACCAGGGAGAAACAGCCAGATGCGGCTTTTTCCGTGCACTTGGGAGGGATCGACCCTGTGGATTTTCCACTTGTCTTGAAAAGTGATATACATGAAACGATACGTCCATATGACGTACACCACACAGTCGTTCAAACCATTACAAAACCATATAAAAAACAACAAACCCCAATAAATATTAAATTACAAAGAAATTAAAATAGATTTTTGAAACAATAATAATTAATCGACAAATCGCTCTTTTGCAAACCAAATGAAATTTCGAATTTGCAAAGAAATTTTTCAAGATGAAAGTTAATCAAAGAAAGGTTTTTGATCAGTAGAGGTAATTACGTTGTCGGTATATTATTTTGAATCGGTGTGGCTTGGCAAACAAAAATTCAAGCTTGCCAAGCGATTATTCTCTCACGTAAGTCGTGAATTCGATTTCAAACGATGGCCTTCTGTTTTCTTTACCCATTGAATGCACCGCGCGTGTTGTCTTCCGCCATTTTAAGCCAACTAAATTAAAGTTGGAGAATGAAGCAAGACTGGTTTACCCAGTTGCTGCCAAACGGCTAAGGCTAGCATTCTGTTTCTTGCCGGCGCACCATAAAGTGACTTTAATTTAGCTTCGTCAGTTTCTATCTGCCGAAATTGGAAATAGTATTTATAACGGATGTACTCCGAAACAAACGGTCCCGAAAAAAAAACGAGACAAATTGTCTGGCTCTTTTATTAATAAATAATTGACACACAAATGGCAATAAATATACCGTCGCAAATGTTGAAACAACAGTCCCGAACAATTAAATCAATCTGTAAAGTGTGAAGAAATGTGTTTGAACAATTTTTCTTTGCAATTGAAAATTAAATTTTTGAGTCTCTCTTTTGACGTAACGTAGATTTGATTCGGAGCGGTTAATCAAATTTTTTAACGAAAATGATTCAGGATAATGGAAGTGGTTAAAACTTTATCGTCAATACAATTACAACGTTTGATGGCTTTCCCTAGCTAAAATTTCAGAGAAAAGAGCACAAAGCGAATTAAGATTAGTTCAACCATCTCCGAGAATTGGCAAATGCGTACGTGCTTGACCGTTCGTTTTGCGCTGGAATTGACGCCCGTCGTTTCTCTCTCGAGATAGATGGAACGTGAGAGACCTTTCAACGTTGATCTTGCCAAACCTTGCTCAGATTTCGTGAATAGCCTATCATGAGTGGCATTCACTTCTAAGTCGACATTAAATCATCCAAATGGAATCCCAAGCGACTCTTTTCGAAAGAAAATTTTATTTCAAATATAACACACCGTCCAGATCAATTTTATCGGTAGTGTTAAACATATAATTGGATTCCAAAACATGTTTCTACATTGTACAACTGGCAATAAAACAAAATTTTAACACCATTCATCACAGAAAAGAATTTATTATTCTCTTCAACACGTTGTCAATTATTGAAAAATTTTTAACATGTAATTCTGTTTTAAAACCTTTTTTTTTAATTATAAAATTTGTAGAAAAAACGTTTATATATCAGAAAGAGTATTATTCTCATTTTCACTGCTTGGTAAATCACAGAAAATAATGCTAATTTTTAATTAAATAATATAAAAATCAGGAAGAGACAATTTGATATATTTCGTCATTATATAAAATAAATAAAGCATTTCTTTTTAAAGAATCATTCTTGTTTCATTTTTTGTCTTTTAGATATTGTTAATTGAGTCACGACAGTTGTTTATTTTTACTAAACTGTAAAGTCTGGTGACAAGGTTTGATCAGTGACGCCACGCTAGGTTCAAATTAAGGACTCAGCCTAATCCAATCAAGAATGGTAATTGCACGCGTAGCTTCCGGCAAGCTATCGGGGTTGCGATGTACATCCTCGCAGAGAATTGTGAAGGGTGTACAGTCTAGAGTTTGACTTTATATTGTTGATACTTCCCTATCCCATCGTATCCCGCAGAACTAAATAACAAATTGGTACTTGTTATCGCAGCTGCTTCAAAGTTTGATCTAAAATTTCTGTCGGTTTCAATTCCATACAAAAAAAATTATAAATACGATACAGCTCGAGTTCGGTTGATTAAAAAATATATTAGGTGATATAGAGGATTTATGCACCAAGCCTTTCTTTGATCGGCCGCGCTGTGACGTCATTGACCGGTCGATTATGTTAGATAATCAATTTACGACCTTGAAACGAGTTTCATTATTTACAATGTTAAGTCAGCTGAAAAATCGTGAATTAAAAATTATGTAAAACATATTTCTTTTAAATAAATAAACAAATTTGAAAAATTTAAATGAAAAAGTAAATAATAAAATTCATTCAAGATAAAATGCAAATGATAGTGTTAATTTTAATTCTAACAATTAAAATGAATATAAACAATCAATTTTTGTCACAGAAAATGGTTTTATTTGAGGATAATGATTCTATCCAACGATCGAAATTGTTGTCCAAAGATTATCTTGTGCGATCTATTATAACTGCACGAGTGAACACGTTATCTTCATTTTCACCTTGATAAAATGAAACGATGGGCAGTGGTTACACAGCGCGGGCATCTAATAGATTATCGATAATTTTTAGCAACGAAAATTGGAATTCAATTGAAACTTGATAATATGTTTGGGAATGTTTAATACACATACGAAATTGTTTCATTGAAATGATGTGTGGTGAATGCTACTCTCGACTCTCCACGCAGGTAAATGCAGAAACTATTTTGATAAGTCAAAGCCTCCGAGCGATGAACTTGCCAATACATAATAGGTACGTGCTACGAATTTTGTGTCAGTTCGATGTTGTATATTTCGCACTGCCGAGTCGTACGTGTTTGCATTATGCATAGGTGGATATATAATTTCATTTCGGTTTCACTGGCGCTTTAACGAATAATAATAACGATGATGATGTGAATCTAGCTAATTATATAGCATCACGGTAACTATACAATAATTAGTTCTACGCCTGATTAGGTATCTATAATAATTACGTACATTTTTCAAAAGTGGAAATAAAAGGTTCTCTCACACCAAATTTCATCCTGGGTGAAAAAAAAAAAGTTATTCACAAAAAGGTAAAAAAAAAGAGAATTTTTATTATATTGCGTGCATGAATTTTATGCGATGCGCATCAAGTAGAAAATTGATTTTTCGATGATGAATTATCCGTGTTTGAGATATGATATCCGTGAACTCTCGTGAAGTTTGGAATTCAATTACACGTAGCTGATCAAAATCATTTATCCCAAATTCGATGCACCGAAGGTGTCATTAATTTATCCCCCTCTTTGCTTTTTCGATCGCCGCAGAAAGAAACTGCTGGCGTTGTTGTTGAGCTATTAATAGAATAATATGCAGCAATCTCGTGCTTTATAAAACTGTGCCATTGTGTGAAATAAATTGAATGAACTATCATTTTCGCGTAACAATGGCGCGACCCTATTCTCCGTTACTTGATCATGATGAATCAATGAAAACAAGGCACACACTCGTGAGACCTCGAGCACTCGCGTTGCGATAAATCATCGCGCAAACAACACCGAAAAGGAACTTGAACTCGTAATAGGCAACATTCCTAAATCAACGGGTCACTATGAAATCATCATTAAACTCGTGGAATAACTGTAAACTCTCCGCGAGAAAAGGTGTCCGAGTGCTAGATACAATTTTACGTGACAGCAACATGGTTTTTGATTGCCCAGCTAGAGATAAACACATGTGAAATACAAATGAGAAAGAAAAAACAACAACAACAAAAAATGTAAAAAATGAAACGAAATATGATTGAAGTGCATTTTTATAACTAGTTTTCTGTTGAAATGTCGTCATGGAAATGAGCAAATTATGCGTAATTGTAATTGGCTGACGGATAAGTTTGAAATATATTTTATCAGCGGCGCGATTCTCATTTCGTTCAGACCATTAGTTTGACGCTCTCGGTTTTGCTCTCGGGTCCGAGAGCAACCGGCATTGCCAATCTCATTGTCCAAATCCTGCGTTGGGAATGAATTACGCTCGCAGAGTTCGCCGTTGTTAAACTTATTCACACCCAAACTTTGACTCCCATGTTGCCTGCGTGTATTCAAATGAAATGTACTTCAGACAATAAGATTTACTCTTCATCTAATTCTGAGTGCTAAAAACAAAACAAAACCTCAGCGAGCGAAATCGCGTTTCTATAATTTCATTCTGATTAAAAGATGTACTTATACTTTACATTTTTTTATTATTGTTTTTGTTAATATCATGAAAAAACAATATCCGCTTTCGTACATAATAATATGTAGCATATGTCGAAAATTTATTTTTATAATTTATTTCACAGTTCTCTTTGATAAGAGAGATCGTATATTTTCCGATATCTTTTATAGAAGACATTTTAAAATTGACATTTTGTCAACATATATATATATATAGATAATGAATATAAAATAAATGATATTTTATGTTTATATTTATATACTTGGACAGATTTCAATCAAAAATGTTATTTTTTAGTATTTTTTATAGATGGTATATAAGGGCAGGAGAAATTATCACTCCCACTGCAGTTCTACAGAAACGTTGATCACTCTTGTGACATATTCATGCCGCGTGTTGAATGGCCTGATAATACCCGCGGTCGACCAACCTAGGTCCTCATCTACGGTGTACAAAACACAAAAGAACATTTTTCAATGAACATAACTCCCGCGCGACAAGGGTGGTATTTAATAACGATCTGGCAAGAGATTTTTTTGTTCTCCTGGAGGGTAGCAAGACTGTACAAGACGTCCATCCGTAACGCGTCGCTGAAGCTCTGGCAGATAAAATTTTAATTTCAAAATTTATATACAAGGCACCTTTTATAAACATGTGTGAAAAAATCTATTTCAATTTTCACCTTATCGAATATATCTTAAAATTTTGATGATTATACACAAATGTAAAATTTATTTTGATTATATATATGATTGCTATATATTATATAAAAAGTAACCAAAATCAGGTTGAAAATTGTTTTGTTTATTTCTCAATTTTCGGATGATTTGTAATGTCATAAATAACACGGGCTTTAAAAGAATTTGAGTTTTGGGATTTCGAGTGGCCACCTCCTGTTAAAAAAAGAACAGGTCCATATGTAGTTCCGTCGTAAACAATTCGGCATTGGATGGCAAGATTTATAACTGCTGTGCAATTTATCTTTACTCTAGTTCTTCCCAATCTCTACGCGATCTTCACTATATATCTCCTTTATCTCTTCATCGCTTGTTCTTTATCTCGTATACGTGGGCTGCTAAAAATTAAATTCCAACCGAATTCACGCCATTGAAAAAGCGATTTGTAACAAGTTGATTTAATGGTTAACTAATTTAACGGCACCGAAAAATAACGACCGAAGTGATAATAAGCGCGAGACCGTGGGGGGATAATTATAAAATTTTTATCGCAATGATCACGGGCGTGCATCAAAATAATAAGCGACGCGGCGCAACATATAGCCGGCGTTCAATTTGAATGACACTTTAATATATTTATTTGATTAAAACGTCCAAGTCGCTGCAAAAATTCGCATTAATATAATTTAGAACAAAAATTTCGAGCCTGTCGGTGAAATTTGCCTCGAAATTAAAAGCGCCCCGTGAACGTAATAAAAAACTGATTTTATAAATATTAAAATCTATCTCTCTCTCTTTCTCTTCCCGATAATAATTTCCCCTGAATCAAAAAAATTTGCATTTCCTTCCCGGCCGTTCATCTCTTCTCCCCTCTGAAAATTTACGACGGCGAGAATATGTTGAGCGCCGTAAATTGCAAACACTTGAATCATCCTGCGAATAAGAATTTTCTTTCCAAAGTGAGGGGGAGTAGTCTCGTAATTGCCAGTGCATTGTGGATATTAATTTAGTAGCTCGTTCATATCGAAAGTAATATCGACTTTCGTGGCCTGACCAGTGGGGAAAATCGGTAATAGAAGTCAAGTCGCAGTCTAGCCAGCTCTAGCCGACCCGAGAGATGAGTTACTGCCTTTAATTTCCCGATAATAGGGGCTACTCCTGTAGTTCTCAGACCCTTCTCCCAACTTCACATGCACACTCAGGCCGACCTGACAAACCAAATAAATATTTGAACTTTCAATATAATTTCTCAGCCCACTCTCCAAGAAAACTTTTTTTTTTCGTCTACGAAAAAAAAGTGTTGTTTCAGAGGAATTAAATCACAACTGACGAGTCAGCTAGATAAATTTAAAAAATCAGACGATGAGTATCATGACTCGAGCAGTGCGACAAAATCGCGTCGGGATCATCTTTTTACGACTTGCAGAAAAGACGTATTTTGATCGTAAAACTTGGTCGAGTATGGAATTTAAGAATCCCCGAGTAAAGTGGGCCATTTTTCATAGCGCCGGCCAAGAGAAAAGCGCAGAAATGTTCTTGTATCTATCTCGGACTTTCCTCCACTTGGCGCTCTTAAGATCTTTTCGTTTAACTCCGTCCACTTTTCTCCCGGGCATCCCGTCGACGTTTCCACTATTCTAACATTCGTGCCTGACGAAATATGTTTGCTCGGCTAATGCCTCAACGTGAAATACTTTACCCTTGAAGAGTGCCAAAGATACATTACTCCGGATGGATGTTCATAATCTGTATAAACAAAAAGTCAACTCCACCTCTGCTAATTGAATTTGAAGTCTCACACCTGCGTACCGTTCGGAATCACAATTTTTTTTCGTTCATAAGACCGGGTATTGATTCATTGGAAATACAATATTAAAAAAAACACGTTAAAAATAAAAAAATTGATTGCATTAAAAGTTTTTTAATATTGCCTTTGTTAACTGCCCTTTGAAAATGATAAAAAAAAGTGGAATACAAAAAGGTTTCGTCTTGTGAAACATTATTTTTTGCAGTTCTGATTTATGTTTTACTTTGCAGCAGACAGTCCAGCCATTGACTGTTCATTTGAACAAATACTTTAGCTGAATATGTTTAGGCAGACGAAATAAAACTACACCAAATTATTGACACGTAACAAGTCGTTCAAAGGCGGCGCTGAACCGTGACAGAGAATGTTCGATCAAACGTAATGTAATCGCGCTTTTTTAAAGCGTCAGACACTCGTTTGTTCGCACTTCTCACGCACACGCATTGTCGCGACGAGAAAGGGAGGTTTTGTTGGGGCAACAAATGTCCCTCCTCGAGAGATATTTGTCGTCTATTTGTAATGTGTGACGTTGCTACAAATTAAGACGGACCATTCAAAATCATAACGCAACGGTCAAAATCTTTTCAATCTGTGTGCAACAATTCTTTTGAAAATAAATGTTAATTCACATACTTCAGCTTGTTTCATAACGTCGATAAATTTATATTTAAAAAATGCAAAAACTGAAACACCATATTTGTACTTCAATTTAAAATCAAATGACAAAATGTACAGGATATAAAATATCAAAGTTGAATACAAATTTTACAACCAGATTTCCTGGTGTGATCGAAATTTTTTATTTGTTTTTAATCTAAATTTATAATATTATTCCATTTTTTTATACTCTCATTATTCATTCAAGTTTTATTTTTTATTTGCTTATTTTGCAGTAAAAAACATTTGCAGAAATAAGTGTAGGAGATAAAATACATGGAATTCAAGAATAAACCGATAAGATCAGATTGAATTAAATCATCAACAAAGTGAAATGGACAACTGTGTTTTTGAAACGTATATCGATGGTTCTCTGAACCAATAAAGACATAAAATCCATAACTTGTTACTGTCAATCGACCGAGCCGTATCGAACAGGCTTTCATGCTGACAATGTCTGTGACGAATCGTTGAAAAAGTGGTATCGATAATGCACAGCAATGTCACGCGATATTAAGATATCCGTCGACTTATTGATGATAAATATGACCAATTGTACGTGGGGGACAGACGATGACAATTCCATCACGGCGACAGATGTCGCATCGAGGACGATGGTGCAAACCACTAAAACGCGTGCTTGCTGATATTTTCACGCATGTGTTGCTAATCGTAACAGAAGCACATTATGACATATGTTATTAGTTGTCGGCTCTTTTATTTGACAGATATGTAACGAAAATATCATGTTTAGAACAACTCCATAGAATCAGATCTGACAACCTCAATGACTGACGACTGGTTATTAAAATTAACGTTTGGAAAAAAAGAAAATGAAATGTTGATGAATATAATCAGAGTGCGAACGGTGTGCAAAATTTTTATCCCAAATTGATGTCATTGTTTTAAAGGGACACGCGACGTGAGTTGAAGTAGAAAGTATAAACACAATCTCATCAATTAGCATGCTGAATGACTTGCTCGATTGACCGTGCCAGAAAAATAGATCGCCGGATTGGCACTACAGCGTGACGTGAAAATTTTGCCGCTTCACCAACTAATAAATTCAATTTACGACAATCAAAAAAAAAAAAGTTGAGACCTGCAAAACGAGCGGAGTAAAAAGCGTGGTCCTGATTGTCATGTGCGACTAAATCTACCTGCCACGCGAAACACAGGTCGAGAAATCAAATTTCATTTCAGAAGGACCCTCTCTTTCTCTACCGAAACGTCGGGAATAATTATTTTCAGTTTTTGTATCCATTGAACAAGACAAACTAAAAAATCAACATTTTCAGTTATTCAAACCATGTTTCATTTAGTTGAAAACATTATTTGGTTTTTAAAAATTTTTTGCTACATCTGAATATCATACTTCAATCAAGTTTCTGAACCTGTATGAAAACTATTAAAAAAACCGAGATATGAAACAATCGAGCACGACAAAAATAAAAAATAAATAGTTATTCAAATCATGATTTTTGTATTTCTTTGAAATTAAACAACATTCTTCCTTTCTTTTCGGGGGTTGAATTTTTGCAAAATTTAAATTACATGACTCAATCAGATTTATGACAACAAACAAACATTAAAAAAAATCGGGACATGAAAAAATTTGTTGTCTAACTATATCTGAATAAGGAATCGAGAGCGTTGTGCAGTAGCCGTGCAAAAAACGTATCACGGTTGAAACAAAAGTGTCGGATCCCCTCGACGCATGGGCGAGCAAATGTGCGTGTGTGCACACTTGCATTCACTTACACTTGGGGCAGCGCAATAATAGCCCCGTATCGGCGGCCAGGGGGAACCGCCGGTGAAGGTGGAGCTGCGGAGTTATGGAAGGCGAAGGAACGAGAGTAAAAAATAAAGGACGCAAATGCAGAGTCAAACCGAGAAGGAAGGCAGGGAGGTTCGTATTGCCTTGTAATTTACTCACCGCGGCTTTTGGGCTATCCGTCTCGTGACGTAATGCAGAGCCGACCGCGCGAGCCTCTCATGTGTCATTCCTGATAACCCAAAAATATCGGTCGGATCATCTTAATCGAATCGAATAAAAGGGACGTTTATTTTCGAAAAAGCAATAAGGTCGACGTGATTTACATTTTTTTCTACCTTATCGCGTTATAATAAATTTTCCAAACCAAAATTTGTTTGTAAATAACATCAGGTATTAAAATTTACACGAACACACCCCGAAAAAATTATTACAAACGATGGGAAAACAATTTGGGCGTAAAATTTATGGTTGACCCGCAAAAAAATGAAAAATAAAAATGTTTTTGTTACAACTGAGAAGAGTGAAATTGAACGATAAACTTTGCCATTAAAAATGTAACACGACTTATGATAATATAGTTGTAAAATGTTGGCGTTGAATCTGCAATCATGAATTTACAGTATTATGATAACAAGGGGCGTCGAAGAAAATGAAACGAAATGGGATAAATGCTCTTTGGTGAGTAGTAAACAGGACACAATGCGTCGCGATGAATAATGGATCGATCAAGCTGCGACATGAAAAGTTAATAATATTTGCGATGGTGTTATTGGTCGACGCGATTATGACGACGCTAATAAGCGTCAGGTTTAGCATGACCAAGCACAGGCCTGAACACAAAGCCAAGGCAACGCTGCATACGTTTAGCTTAAATTACACTTCATATACACCATCACTGCTTCGTGGTACCGGTCGCTCCCTCATCGACACGATTTTCGCAAAGAAAATAACTTTGATGGGCCTCAAATAATCCTATCGTTAAACCACGTTCATAAAAACCGATTGAAATATGCCTAACTGTACATTTCTAGCAACGAAATTTTTGTTAAAACGTGACGTCCTTTTTTCAATATAAAAATTCAGATAAAATTATTATCCTTTCGAATATATGTCACAAATGAAACCATATATAGAATTACCATATGTCCCTTTCTACTTTTTACGCATTTATTGAATATAATATACATTTTATATATTCTTTTTTTTTCTTTTCATTGATAACACGAAATTTTCATTTGACAATAAAAAATAAAACTTTGGATATTGAATATAAAAAAATTTACCGAAACTCGATCCGCGCGCATTCATTAAAATGATGTTATTGGTTTTAATTGGGTTTCGTTTCTTGGGCCCCTGATTTACAGCTCGAATTGTGTGCTTGGGATGAGAAAAAGAGAAACAATAAGATGATATATTTGTTGCCAAAATGAATATAATGCATGCGAATCCGGTATTAATCAGAACCGGGTCTCGTATCTCGTATCTCGTCGGGTAAGACTGCATGCCGTGTTAATTTCATTTAATTCGCGTGTATAACTTCCATCATTATAATCTCAAGCCGTGAGTGTATGACAGACGCGCGATTTCGGGGCCCTCGAAATGTCTGCGCGCATTCTTCTATACGTAACGGAAGAATAGGCTGCTCATTCCACTTGTACGATAATGCCTCCGCTCGTAATTAAAACTAAGTAACAATTAGACCTGAGGAGCCAAGTTCCGGCCGAATACGTGACCCTTAAAACGCCGCAGGTACAAGCATGACGTACTTGCACTCATTCCGACTCTTTTCTGTTTTTTCTTTAATTCTTTTTTTTTCCCCCTCTCAACTTACATTCATACTGAACCATTTCTTTCTGCCAAGTTGTGCACGTTGTAATGCACCTTTTTTTCATGAAATCAATGATGGAATTTAATTGTTTTTCATGTTTCTTTTTGCACAATTGCAAAAAGATTGTTGTTGCGAAAAATCCGAGTTGTGCAACTGCATACAATTGCAATTCGCATAATTGCATCAAGTTGGTGCAGTTGATGGAAAAAAAAGATTTAAGATGATTGTTCTCTTTTCAAATGATAAAACATTCATTGATGGGGCATTAAAATCTGAACAATAAACAGCGAGGGAAAAGTGAATCATTTACTTACATTGGTTCAGCAAATAAGACGAATAATTTAATGCACCTGTAGAGCAAGCAACCTTTCACACATGGTGTAGCGCTGTTTCCCAAATTGTCTATCTATAGGCGTTCGCGTGCGTGTCTATATGATGTAAACCTGCGATTCGCAAAGTGTATATGATATCAAGACTCAGTGATTTGAATGTTTGATGGACATTTCAATATTTAAATAAGGTTCACAGAACATACTTTCAATGCAGTCAAACGTTGAGAAAATCATTTCATTATGAATAATACTATTACATTTTCAGTTTTAAACATAAAATTGATCTCTCTGACAAATAGTAAATTACATATTGATGCTCTGTCAATGAATGATAAAATCAAATAAATTGACAATATTTCGTGTTTGGAATATACTGTTCATTCCAATATTTTACTACTTGAAAAACAATTCGACTGTAATTTCTTTAAAAACGAGACACATTCCTGATGAAGCAAACATGTCATTTACATTCGCATATAAAGTTTCGTGCAGCAAACATTTCAGACGAAAATAAATTGCACACTCCATGTGATGTCAATGAATAATAAAACCAAATGAATTGACAATGTTTCGTGTGTGAATTTCGACAGATGCAAAATTTTTACTACCTTAAAAAATTAAATATAATTTTATGAGGAACGAAGAACGATTTTAAATAAATCACATTTTTATATTAAGGCGGGACATCTGACTTTATAAAATTTTCATATGTTCTGTAATTTTCATTTCTAAATTTACTATATACAAACACGTATGTAGCCAAATTTTTGGTTATAACGTTGGTATACAGATCCAAAAGACATATATTTTACGATAGTTTAAAATATTTCGAATTTAAGTTCTTGAAACTTCTTCATATTTGAAAATTATTTATGACAAATAAAAGTATAAATGGTTTAATTTTAAACAAATTTTAACTTTCTAAAAAACAGTATTTTTAACCAACAAATTCATAAAATAATTTTGAATATGGCATTGAGAGATTGAGATACAGACATAATTCATATAATAAATCATAAAATAGAGAAATTAATATAATTCATTATGAATTAAAATACACAGTTTCTACTCTACCGCATGTCCTACCTCAAAAAAGACTTACAAATTCACGAAAATATCAAAAAATGATATTTAATATATAAAAAAAAATTGTAAGACAATTTTAGCTGTAAAATATAAAACTTGTCATAATTAATTATTAATCAAAAAGAGGACAGTTTTGACAGTACCACATGTCTCACCTTAATATAAAAAGTTTTTAAGAGCATTTTTTGTATTCCTTTTTTTATAGAGTCCAGTGAAAAGGTGTTGAGGTAATTGAAGATGGTCGTTTAATTTACATGACAGCGTGTTAATATTGTCACTTATCGTGGTTCAGTGAATGATACGATTCGAGCATACATGTGCGGCATTATGCACGAGTCGACCGATTCTCTATTCAGACTAAGTCGTGACACAGGAACATAATGGTTGTGTCAAAGGACTGAAATTCAATTCGCCTTGTATTTTATGAATACTGGTATTAACTCTGTACGAGATTGCAGGTTAAGCTTATTTGTAATTACCGTCTTGATTCGCCACTATGTAATTCGAGATTAACTTTGACGTTAATCTGCATTAACCCTGCCAAGACCGGAATAACTCACACCAGAATCGCGAGGGAATTCTTCATAACTGCAAAAATGAATTTCGATGGCCTTGGAGAGCACAAAAAGCTTTGAACGTTTGCATTGTTCCTGGCGCTCGCTCTGCTTTCTTCTGATCGCCTAGAACAAAGAAAATATAATTGGACAATTTTGAAATGAAAGATATTAGCGGATGACTTTGCATAATGCCGCGGCGATTTGTGCGTCGGAAGAGTGAAAAGTGGAAAGATATTTTCATGAAAAATGTATGAAATTAAGTCGCGCCCTGACCCAGCTGTAAAAACTTCTCTCGCCCATTATTCAGGGCTTGACAAAATTTTCGCCACTTTCTTATTTTTTTGTCCGCGCCTTTATCTATTTATGAATCAGACAAACAGTCCTCTCTCAGAACGAACGAGCGTAATGCATTTCGATTCGTTTTGTTTTGGTGACCGTAAATTGCGTGCCATTTACGAAATGACGTGAAACTTTTGCTAAACAATATAACCTTCCGTTGAAAACGAACGAACAAAAAATAAGGCCAAGTATAAAAGCTTGTATGGCACAGATGCTTTTCTTGGCTTCTCTTTCAGCACTGCAAAGTACATTATACCTTCGTATTTTATAATGATTTTATTGTCGTTGCAGGTAGAAAACATTTTTATCTCAAAATTTTTCGTTTGATTTATTCCAATAATTCGAACATCGAGTTATAAAGATATGTTAAAGGGATGTTTTTTTTTTCACACGGGTGGTTTTGTCGATACAAACTTTTTAGCATCGAATTTTAATGATGCACGAATTAGCAAAGTCGCTTCCTGTTGATGAATGACTTTGTTGAAATTCGATAGTTACATCAATACTCGCGCCTAAAGAGTGTTTTTTCTTTCTCTCTCTCTCTATCTCTCAAACGTTAACATGCAATTAAACAACCCTTTTGGTATCCGGTGTCGTAAAACATTTAGAAAATGTCTAATATTTAATTAGAGTACACGTGTTCTCGGCATAGTGCACACCATTAAATCAGGTACGTCATTTGAAAATAACAAAGGGGCGATAACTGAGTGCACCGGTCGTTTCCGCTAAAATGCACCAGCTGGCTTTCGCGTCGACAGGGCCTGTAAAAAATAAAGTTGTAGCACAACAACCGTTGACAACATTATTCCATCCTTAAAAATCCGCTCGCTTACAAGTTTATACTCTCGTAGACGAAAAGACGAGGCGACCCCTCAAAGTATCAACGCTTATATCACGCAGCCTGTCGCTAAATCAAAATAACACATTTCTCGTTCATGAATTATTGATGCTTTTCGTTCCATTGCCAACGCCATTTTGAATGTTTTATCATTTCCCATTACTTTTCTAAGAAATTGATTTAAGGGTATTTAAATTTAGCGCCGGTACCTCCTCGATGGAAAATGTTCATTGTTTATCGAACCGCGAGTAACTTGGGGTATACATTTGTTTCTTCTCCCCACCCCCTCTTTTTTTTATTGGTTATTTCTTTAGTTTATCAATTTTGATCGACTGATTACAAAATGAATTCATGTCTAGTTTGTGGGCGGGTGATTCCATCTTCGGCTCGAGGAACCTATCTTATGTTGAATTTTTGATAAAGATGTGCTCGACACAAGCTGAAAACGCTCGTTCCGATCCACAGTGTTATTAGAAAGTAAAGTATTAATCGCAAGCACCCCCCTGACTGATTGCTCACTGCAGTTCAGGAGGTTCGTTTGAACCAACTCCCTTTGTAGTCAACAACAAAACAGAGCAATCTCAGTGAAATGATCAAACGTACGTTGCTGATCGTAGCAAATTATTAATAGCAACGAACAGATGCTAATGAAGTTTTGGACAACGGTGAAAGGATTTGAAGTTTATATTCGGATTACGAATATGGTAACTGTTTTCCAATGAGGGAGCACTTAATATGGATTTCAACTTGAACGTTACTGTGACATGAAAAGTTTGGCAAATTTGACAAGTTTCATCAGCAAACAATTTAACCAACAAACTACGTCGTACTTTTGATCATCCAAATTTTTTTATTCCTGTCAAATTTGAAGTTTTTTATACTTTACTGACTTGATTGTTTATTTCATTATTACATGTATTAGTTATATATTATCAGAACAG
>JAAMPD010001774.1:0-20581 GCA_025266255.1 Trissolcus basalis | reverse complement strand
AATGACGTGATTTCGAAATAGACTTTCGTAAAAATAAATGGAATTAGAAATTTTATTTTCAAAATAATTTAGAAATAAGTATTTATCACAAGATTTTTATCGTTCTTCAATGGTTTTGTTTCGAAAATTCATCAATTATCCAAAGTCATCTCTAGTTTTTACTTATTTTGAGTGAAAATTCGCTCAAAATAAGTCCAGAGTGCTCCACTTTTTGGCAAAAGTGAAATTTTCATTTTTTTCAAATTTAGGAAGTATTTATTTCATTATTGTACACACTGAGAAAAAAATTCTATCAAATTACTAAAACAGATCATATATTGTCCATATATTATCAATAGATTGACAATATATTATTTTTCATGAAATGATATATTGACCATATATTTTTTAATATTTTTCATATATGGACTGTATATTGGCAATATATTGTTCATATATTGTCAATATATGTTTTATGACAATATATGATCCTTTTCACTAGGGATATTATAATTTATAGATGAAAATTTACTGAACTGTTCAGTATATAAGGGAAAAATCTAAAATTCATAAAAAATTATTAAAACTTACGGCAAATTTTGACGAATAAGCATAAAAAATTACTAAACTAATATTAAATTTTAATATCAATATTTTTCCTGAATTTTAGATTTGTCTTTCATATACTATACAGTTCTGTAAATGTTGATAGAATATTTTTCTTCGTGCACATATGATTCTTTTTATTAGAACAAAAAAGAATGTAATTTCGTTGCACACAATACAATGTTCATAATTAATCATTTTGCAAATCAATTTTGTTGATTGATTGATTTTTGGTCTGCCGTTTTCTTGAAGAATGAAAGACATGTGTTTCAAATAAAAACTGAGCAATGCAAAACAAAAACTTCACTTTACATATGGTAAAACAAAATCTCGTGCTGAAATCGCGAAGAATTAAAAAAAATGTAACACATTATTCTCATTCTTCAGAAATATGACGAATAGTTGCTTAACAGCACATGTAGAGAAGAAAATAATTATTGTTGCATGTGTGTGTTAAGGCTCCATTTGCATGCTTAATAAGTTCAACGAGGAAGTCGAAATCTCGTGCGGTTTCGCGAGCGTAGCTTTGTGGACTCAGAACTAACTCGAATATTTATCGAGAAGACAAAGTCGTGTCTGAATTTTGTGCGGTTTCAAAACTAACTCGTTCATATTTTTTTTCTTCGAATTGAATTTTTACCAGTCACCAGCTGTTTATAAAGGGATTTATTGATTAGGTCTGAATTAAGTAGTATAGAGTTACTTTGGTCAAACGCATAGAAGAAAGTTGTGTTATTAGAATGTTTCTTTTTATAGGAAAACATATGGGGAACAGAAAAAACCGAAGAAGAAGAAAAGGAGCCAGCTGAAGAGGGGGCTGGAAATGAAGAACTTGTAGCGGAGTCCGTACTGCCCACCATAGAGAGTAAATCAGACATAGCCAAATCAGAATCTGCCGATCCCAGTCCTAGGAGATCCATATCCAGTTTCAGTGTTTTAGATGATTTAAAAGATTTAGAAAAAGAGGAACAAATTGACACTGCCATTGAGCCCACTGCGAGATCTTCCACAATGAAAGAGTAAGTACAAAGATATTTGTTATTTCAAACAAATTTTATTCCACAATTTTTTATCTTTAATTTATACATTTTTATTTAATACTTTTAAATGTATCTTTGAAGAAAATATTTAATATGAAAGCATTGAAAAATTGACCAGTCAATTTTTTTGATTTTTCAAAAATTATTGTTATACAATTTTGATGGTTAATATACAATCTAATGAAAAACCAAATTTCAGAGCTGAAGACGACACAGCCGAGCATGGCGAATTTTATGCGAGCACAGAGTACTCAGCATTCGTCCCATATGAAGGGTTTCACAGACCCCAACTGGCTCGTCGAGCCACTTCCCTTAAGATGGAAGGAGAAATAGAAACAACGACGGAGAAATGCGAAAAGTTTATCCGCTGGATGAACGTCACACGTCCAAAACCTATGCGAGTTCCAACTAATCTAAAACTCGAGGGCAACCTAGAAATTTCGACTGAAAATCAGGAACAGTATGTCCCTTTTATTGGAGTTAAAAGATCAGAATTATTTCGTCACCATGATCATCTCAGACTGGAGGGTGAATCGAGGTTCTTGCCGGAATACATGGATGTTTTTAAAGAGTTTGACATTGCTGGTACAAACATAATTTTTAAATTTCTAACATCCCAAAAACAAGAGCTGATTTTTTATTGATTTTAAATTAACAATTATTTTAATCTTGATGTTTAAGCTGCTCGTCAAGAACGTAAAATACCACCTTCGCATCTGAAGCCTGGAGGTCAGTTTTACGATTCGACTGAGATGACGAAAAATTTCGTCAGTCCAAGATCAAGGCAAGCGCAATTGATGGAGGAACTGGCGAAGGACGTGGAAGCAGAAGAGAAGAGCAATACAACTGATCTAAGAAGCGAGATTGAGAAAAAACGCGAGGACGACATGAAGATCCTGGTGGCAAAGTTGGAGGACCTTAAAGGACCTCCAACAGAAATTCCTGAATACAAAGACGCTTACAAAGTAATTGTAATCTATTTTATAGATTACAGAAAAAATATTTCGTTACTAAACATAATTTTTGTTGAGAACATTTTTGTTACCAAGCAATTTTGTTACAGAGACAATTTTTGATGGAGTAATTATAATCTATTTTTTAAAACATTTTCTGATTCGCACAATGACAGTCATGTGAAAAACATTTTCGTTACTAAACATAATTTTTATTACATAACATTTTTTTCTTACAAAGCAATTTTGTTACGAAGACAATTTTTGATGGAGTAATTACAATTAAAAATATTTTTTGTTACAGAACTTCGCGAGAGAAAGACCGGTAATCTACAAACGTGACAACGCAATTGGAAAAGCAGACGGTAGCAAAGTGACATCCACACCACAGGTTTCGAAATTCCCCCTGAAGATCGACCAGGATCCTGAGTACAAATCCATCTACTTGGACCTTCCGAAAGATCGGCCGTCCTTCCGGTCCCCGTCGAACCTGCGCTCTGGGCCATCTTCGGGTCGAGTTAGTGTGGTTATGGGATCGAAGACTGGTTCTAGGGAGTACCTAGGTCCGGCTCGGATACCCAGACCTGACCCCTTCATGGTGCCACCGAACATCAAGTTGGAGCATGACTACGACATCCAGCCGGAATACCTTAACCAGTATCACTCTAGAAGAACTGAAAACTATGTTGACTATCCGGACGAAAGAAAAATACCGCGACGACCCCGCGATCGCAGTACTAGTGCTTCCAGGAATGATAGTTACTGGTCGAATCTCAGCAATGGTCAAAACTTCGGTGCGATCAATGCGGCGGAGGATCAGGACGCTTTCCAGCTTCTTCAAACGAGGGTCCACGAGGAGAGCATTGTAGATAAACCGCCAGTTCCTACCAGAAGGTAGAGTAGCGAAAAAAATGTCACTTGCTTATTTTCAATTTTTACAATTGATTAATTATAATCATTATAATTTTTAAATTGATGAAATTTTTAGAATCGGCTCAGATAAAAAGTTCTTGGGATAAAAAAACAATAAAATTACTTAACTAATTTGATCTCTAGAATTTTAGCTTTAGCTATAACATTTATTTTGGGTCATAGTGTTAAAAAAACTGTGAGATGGTCCTCATCAACCACTTCTAAGTTGAGAGTTCGTCCATTTTCATTTTGAATACGAAACATCTCTTTATTTACTCCATTAAAATCGGCTAAAATTAGATATAAATTATAACTTGTAAGTCTGAACACGGTTATAAATAAATTTTGAAAATTTCAACTGCAACTACTTACAGAAAGCTGACGTTCCTATATTACTTAAAGTTCCGACCAATCATATCATACAAACTTCAAGGTGTCAACTCTTATCCATATTTCTTTTTTTGCATCCTTTTATTTCTTTCTGAAACTTTATAATTTATTCATTTTTTATTTCTAACAGGTTTAAGTTGCCTAATTTTATGTTGAACCTTATGGGTAGAAAATGATTAATTTTGGATACTTCAACTGTTATCTGAAAAAGTAACGTATTTAAAATCAACGAAACGACATTGTAACAGAATTTTAATTAAAATTGGTATTGTTATTTGCAGATTATCTCGAGCACCTCGTCCAACGCACCTGGACTTTGCCGATCGTTCAGTGCTACAAAACCGATCTCCAAGCCCGTCCTATCGTTTACACGTGCACAATGTAGACGAGGAGGCGAGGTTCGGTCGAACGCGAAATCGTTCGCCGTCTGTTCACAAGTCTTCCGAAAAGGAGCGGGATGCGAGCCAAAAGCCATCGCCGTTACCTGAAATCACAATTCGCTCTTACTCTCCAAGTTTTGCCAATAAAGAAAAGCGGGGCTCGGCGAGCACCGAGTCGTTCGTGGTTCTCGATAACGCGCCACCAAAAGCCACCAGCAACAATAACCTAATGGCCGAGTCGCACGCGCGGCGAAGGACCCAAGACTTCGATCAAAACAGCAACTCCGAGTACTCGTCCAGCAACCTTCTGTCCAGCCAGCCTAGAGACAGGCCGAGGAATCGAACGCCGCCCAACTGGATGCCGCCCTGGTACGACAGCACCGACACGATCTAGAGCCGCAGACCTGAAATACCAAAGTTTAGTTTTTAAGATTGAATTTTGTATTGTTAATGATTTCTGAATCCATGTACATACCAGTTTTAAAACGTGCTAAAACTGTCTTAACAAAAAGAAATTCTTCATTTTGATAATTAATTGAGAATTTACGGTAGAAAATCCGTTAACGTTACAATTCAACAAATTGCTGAAAAATTGGTATATATTGTTAATCAAACTATGAGTAATTAATTGCTGAAATAAAAAACATTGGTGACCGAACTCTGTATAAGTCTATACAAAAATGTCAAACTTCATTCATAATTTTCTCAGAATTTAACCCGGTTACCTTTGTTTTTTATTTTAGCAATCAATTACTCATACTTAAATTAACAATATACTAATTTTTCAGTAATTTTTTGAAATGTAAATATTTTGCATTGATACTGCATAAGTCTGTCTTTGTTCACGGATTTTCTACCTTCAAAATTAGGTTTTAGAAATGTTGTTTTCAAACTAATATACAAATTATACAAAATTAAAAATCATAAGATTGTAAAAGAAATGGATTTTTCTGTATTTGTGATTTTTTTGTTTGAACAAATTTGTCGCCTTTCTGATTCTCTGATGACAAACAATTTCTAACTTTCTGAAGTTGAATAATTCTGATAGAACTAGAAAATGAGACCCGAACTTTAGGCAATCTTTGTACACTCCTTAAAGTTGCAAACAATTTTTCAACTTGAGGAATTTCTGGTTCCATTTTAGCACGGATTTTCTACTTTTGACGAGAAAAGTTGTAAGGCGCTTTAGCACGAAGAATGCGGGCATCTTTGTGCGCAAAAGTTTTTGATTGGTAACTGCCACTGATTTCTGAAACAGAGAAGATGTTGATTTTTATATAAATAACTGTGTTACAAATGTTTGGATTTTTTGATTTTTGATTGTCCATTCGAGAGAAGAGAATAGTTTAGTAGCAGTGATGTAACTACATATCTTTGAAAACAATTTTGAATATTATAATTGGTGATGTTCGGTGTTAGGAAAAACTATATAGGCGGATGATCAAATTTGTGTAGAGATTAGAAGAATAAAATAGCAGAAAACTGTTGCCCCGGTGGCTTCTTTGGTAGTTATGTCACTGAAGTAAATGAAACTATAGCTAATTAGTTTTAAAGGATAGACAAGTAAAATAGTTCAAAGAAACTGATATCACAATGATAGAACAAACAAGTTTGAGATGATAAGTGAGTGTCTGTATTCGGTGAATGGAAAATACAAGCTTGAGTTTTTCTCATTCTATTTATATACCGGTTCGTTACAATTATCGTTTTTAATCGAACATTTTCGCCAACCGAGACCTAATTTTTTATATCTATTTATAAAACGGTGATACTCAGGAAATAACTCACAATGGTTTGTACATACAATGAACGATTTGTTTGTCATATTGAAAAACAATATTTGATGGGAAAGATTTTTTGACAGTGGTATAATAAGAACAAAAAAAAATCTTGGCGTTTTTATGAACAAATCAGTACATCAATTCAATTTTTTAGATGACAATACAGTTTTATATAAACAACTTTTAAAAACAGTACTAACTAATCAAAAATATCTATCAAATGTAATTGGATCAAGGGGGAATATACACCTGCACAGCAAAATGACAATGGTGAACAAACAAAGAAAAAAATTCAGCAATTAAAAGAAATTTAAATTAAAGCTTTGTTTAAATTCTAACAGTGAAATTAACAAACAAATTTCAATCAAATTACTAATTAATTAAAATCCAATTTATATAAATTCAATAAAGAAAGTTGGTGCACAAATATTATATATATTAATTAATACTATATTATATACTTATGATATCCATCATATATATTATTATATTTTTGAGACTTTTATTGATCTAGTCGAATAGGACTTTCGCCTTTTGCGTCGGTGTATAAACCTCCATAATTAAATAGTTGTAATAACTCGGATAGCATTCTTTTAACTGCCATTTTTATTTTCTTCACTTATCTTTTTTTATGAATAAAACATAGATGTTCTTCCATTGAGATCGAACAAAAAATGTAGAATCAAATTTTTGAAATGTAATTTGTTGTAACTCCATTGTTTTATTAGATTGATAAATGAAATTGTATTTGATAGTCTGCTTAAGGAATTTCTTAATCTAATGTTTAAAGAAAATGTTATACCAAAAATCTGTCTACGGAATTGTTCCAAAAACATATTATAATCCTCCTAAGGAGGTTTTGTGTGAACCTGGAAATTTCCTCAGAATTTATTACTTATCAGATAATGAAAGTATACAAGAACAAATTGTTAACAAAACAATTGTTTTGTTTGTTGTTAAGATTATAATTTCATTGTACTCCATTGATAATAAAACTTTGATGTCAAAGTTAGTTGCAGATATGAACATTTTGGTATTGCTTTCATCTAGAAAAAAAATGTTTTTTCTTATTGTGATTTTGGAAAAAACTGTTAATTAGATTATTTAATTTTCCATATTTAATTTTGTTTATAGGAATTTTTTTTATTATAGAAAACATTTAATAAAAGTTAGAAAAAATAAAAATTCATATTTTCATCTATATTATCATGTATTCTAGATATTATATATAGATTTATTTAATTTTATATAAATATATATTCTATATAATTATTATCATTTGTTGGAAATTGTTTAACATTTGAAATGAAACTAAATATACTTTGTTACTCTCTTCCAATAAGACCAAATGTTTGAATTTTATAATTTGCCAAAAATGTTTGTTCCAATTTCTGAATGACAAACATTAACAATTCAAAACATAAACGTTGCGCGTAAAATTGATCGCGTTGCAGAAGGTGGTTCGATATTACCTCGTGCACACACCCTCGTTCTCACATCCGATTATTGATCCGCGAACAAATTATACGGAAACTTGAGTCACGTTTTCGATCCGACCAATCGGGTGCGCGCGCGGATTCGAATGTGTTGTGTACGTGAGACCAACGGTTGCTAAGTTTCGAGGCGGCGCCGCGTCATTCCATTCACGACCAGAGAACGAGCAACTTCAGCGGAACTTCATTGCCGATTTCTGTTGAAATAATTGTCTCAATTGTCTCGATAAGTTTGTAACTACAATCCACCAAGATGGTAAGTCCAACCAACCCAGTTCAATTCCTTACAAAAACATTAATTGCAAATACAACATTCGTTCGGCGAGTGCAAAATTTGACTGCCGAAATAGCACTTTTATTGATCTCGAAATTTCAGTTTTACGTTTTTCGCGTCAACCTTTTTTTTGCGTTTGGTCTTGAAAATTGTTTATTGTTTACTTATTTATGATTACGATCAGTTTCAAAGCTTTTTTTCTTGTTTATAATTTTTGTTGTCTAGGATAAGGTGGATGGTAGATCTAAGTTAGTAGTAAGTCTGTCTTTAGATAATAATCGATGCTTTGTGTATACTTTCGATCACATTTGATAAGTTCAAAAATGGGCTTCTTGTTTGTGTTTTTGTATTAACGACCAGACGGAAAGTCATCTAAACATTTTGGTTTATCGATTTATATAATGTTCACCATTTTTGTAGCAGATAACAAAATTCAACTCCGTTATGTGTCAAACTCGATTTTCATCGTTTGTGACTTGTTTATTTGACTTTTTGTTTTCTTGTTTTTTTTTTTTTTTTTTTTTTGTTCTTTTTTAATTTAGATGTTACAAAATGTTTTCGTCTAAATGTTATACATTCTCACATCCATTCTAATTGAAAAAAAAAAGTCTTGAATTTTTCGTTCACCTAAAATAAGAAATGAAAGAAAAACAATTTTTAATTGAGATTTTTATATTCAATCAATATTTGATAACATTCATGATCTGTACTTTAGACTCATTTATGTACTTCTTTTCGTGTTTTTATATGAAACAAAAAAAAAATACAAATTATAAATAACAAAAAAACATTATTCCAAAATTTGTTCTTAAAATTGAAAAATAATAAATGTTATTCATCATTAAATTTTGATATTTCAAATTTTTTAATGTTAATTTTGTTAAAAGAAAAAAAAAACTGTCACTAATTGACATCTGTGTTGACAGCGTGAATGTATTTCAATCCACGTTGGACAAGCCGGTGTGCAAATAGGGAATGCATGCTGGGAGCTGTACTGCTTGGAACATGGCATTCAACCCGACGGTCAGATGCCGTCAGACAAATCGATAGGTGGTGGCGACGACAGTTTCAACACTTTTTTCAGTGAAACTGGAGCCGGAAAACACGTGCCTAGAGCTGTCTTTATCGATCTCGAACCAACCGTAGTTGGTAAAGTATCAATTTATTAAATATTCAAATTCTACTTTATAATAAATAAACATTTCATCAATCAAAAATAAAAAATTTATCAAATTTTTTAAATCTTCCCTTTATGTCGACAATACATTGGGGTAAAAAAAATATATTCAAATTGTTTTTTTCAATGTCACAATTACACTGGAGAGTCATTTTTTACCCCAGTTGTGTAAATAATACATCAAATATACTTTATTATTTATAAAATTTCTTATAATCTTCTCATATAAATTAATATAATATAATAAGGTAAACGTACCTAATACGGTTATAGTGTACCTATTTGTTATTTTTGTTTAAAATATATTTTGAAATTGAGGGCTGTGCAAGAAATTTTATTGAAATTAATGGAAATCTAATACTTAATCTTGGTGTATTTCAAATGATTTAATAATTATCCAAAATAAGAATCAATTTTATAACAAACTTAATTAGGTACATTAACTTATTAACTTTAATAGGTGCATTATAACCTTATTAGGTACGTTTACCTTAATAGTTTGTGTGTAGTTTATATTGATATTTAAATAAATTTTCCAATTTACTAAATGAAATACAAAATTACAGATGAAGTTCGAACCGGAACCTACCGACAACTTTTCCACCCCGAGCAACTGATCACCGGTAAGGAAGATGCTGCAAACAATTACGCAAGAGGCCACTACACAATCGGCAAAGAGATCGTGGACCTTGTGCTGGACCGCATCCGCAAGCTCGCCGACCAGTGTACCGGTCTGCAAGGGTTCCTCATCTTCCACTCGTTCGGTGGAGGCACCGGCTCTGGTTTCACCTCTCTGCTTATGGAGCGACTCTCTGTTGACTACGGCAAGAAATCGAAACTCGAGTTCGCAATCTACCCCGCGCCCCAGGTCTCCACCGCCGTCGTCGAGCCCTACAACTCGATCCTCACGACCCACACCACCCTCGAGCACTCCGACTGTGCCTTCATGGTCGACAACGAGGCCATCTACGACATCTGCAGACGTAACTTGGACATCGAGCGACCGACCTACACCAACTTGAACCGACTCATTGGCCAGATCGTCTCATCAATTACCGCCTCACTTCGTTTCGACGGTGCTCTCAATGTCGATCTCACCGAATTCCAGACCAACTTGGTGCCCTACCCGCGTATCCATTTCCCCCTGGTCACCTACGCGCCGGTCATCTCAGCCGAGAAGGCGTACCATGAACAGCTGTCCGTTGCCGAGATCACCAACGCCTGCTTCGAGCCGGCCAACCAGATGGTCAAATGCGACCCCAGACACGGCAAATACATGGCCTGCTGCATGCTCTACAGAGGTGACGTCGTTCCCAAAGACGTGAACGCGGCCATCGCCACTATCAAGACCAAGAGGACCATCCAGTTCGTCGACTGGTGTCCAACTGGGTTCAAAGTTGGTATCAATTATCAGCCACCAACTGTTGTGCCAGGAGGAGACTTGGCCAAGGTGCAGCGTGCCGTTTGCATGTTGTCCAACACCACTGCCATCGCCGAAGCCTGGGCTCGCTTGGACCACAAGTTCGATCTCATGTACGCGAAACGCGCCTTCGTACACTGGTACGTCGGCGAGGGTATGGAAGAGGGAGAATTCTCGGAGGCTCGTGAGGATCTCGCTGCCCTCGAGAAGGACTATGAAGAAGTTGGCATGGACTCTGCCGAGGGAGAGGGCGAGGGCGCCGAGGAATATTAAAAAGCATGATAATTTATTTATTTATTCTTACTGTGTAACGTTTCCTATTGCAACTCAAATTTCTATTTCAATTTCAGTCAAGCGATTCTTATGAACGATTAATAAACTCAATACATTCCTGAATACGCACTGGCACTTTTTTTTATCCCCCTGATCCTTTGATGTCTTGTAACTTTAAATTCTTGTGTGATTCGTGAATGGGAGATGAAAAAAAATTTGGTTTTAACAAATAATTTATTGCATCAAAACGCAGCAAACATTACAATGTGGTTGTACAAATCAGCGGTTCTCACTATAATGCCTCTTGAATACCGTCTTTCGTTAAATTTCATGTTTTAAATATTGTCTTAAAAATGATTGTAACGTTCGTGTCTTTGTCAACTATATAATACTTTTGTCGAAAAATAAATAATGAGTCAATCGTTGTGACAAAAACTTTCGTTTCTTGTATATTCTTTGTATCTAATATTCAGAGTAAAAGATAGTGTGCGGCCATCGTAATTGACCTCTGAGTCACTTGGACTGATCACAACTAATTTTTTTATAAATATTTCTTTACATACAATATTTTTCAAAAATTTCTTTGAAAGTAAAAAAATTAACTTTATAGTTCCGAGCCCATAATAAATATCAACGAATACTCTTTTGATTTTCACACATTATTAGAATAATATCATTTTTTTTAAACCACAGATCTGATGACTTCCGAGTTTAAAATTCGTAATACTCTCAACTGGGAAGGGTTTCTGGTGTAGCTGCTGGTCTTTCCTCGGAAGATTCAGTTGCATTATTATCGTTCAATGTCTGGAAACCTATTAAACGCAAGACCTTGATTAGTTCGTTTGATTAATTATACCGAGTGCATCATCAATAATCAGACAATCCGTACCGTTATCTCGTATGAACGGTTGCATCGTGAGCATTGAGAACAATCCAAAGAGAGCAGATCCACCACACACAAACACCAGGATATATCTATAATAATCCTGACAGCCTTCAGGACATTTACTATAATAACAAACATTGAATTAGATTAAGCAAACAGAAAGTAGAATTATTTATTTAAATGATAATAGAGGGAGATATTGAGTTAAGTTTACTGAGAACTTACAAAAACTGAATTAAGAAAACTGCTATGCCGTTGCAAAGTTTGTCGGCAAAACTCATCATACCGTAAACAAAAGCACCACTTTCTGTATGCTGACCAATATAGTCTGCAGTCAGTCCTAGACTAGTAACCAACATGAAGGAACCACCAGTTCCTAAAAAATATATATGTGTGTGTGTAAAAAATAATAATTCCAATAGTAACAGTAACTATTTCAAAATTCATTTGAGAATCTAAGGGTTTAATTTTTTATTTAATTGCAAGAAAGAAAGATAGGTTCAATTACCCAGCATAAGAGACAGGGGATAAATCCATAGTTTGACAAAATTAGGTCCGTTTCCGAACCAAATCCAAGTGCAAGCTAAGATGCCAAAAATTGCTCCCAAGAAGTAAGCAATTTTTCTACCGAATTTAGTGTTCAAGTACTCAATAACCAGGGCGCTCTTGAAACCACTTAAGTACATTATCAACGGTATTATGGCCAGGGAAGTAGCAGCCATGTGAAGTGTCTCGTGGAGGTACATTGGAACGTACACTTGAGTTAGATTCACAAACAAACGCGTCGAAGTGTAAACGAGAGCCAGATGGTATAATTGTTTGTCTTTTAACAAAGTGCCGGCTAATCTTTGAGTACGTTGAGACCCACCTGTAAAAATAATATCAAAATTAAACCAAAATTGCAATTAGCACATTTTGCTTTTGGACGGGAAGTTGTTAGTTTTAGCATCAGTGAGAAAACATTGATCTGCCTATGCTTGATGAAAAAGAAAACTTTCCACCCTTGTATTGAAATAGATATTATCATAAATTTGAAATGGTTTTTGATTCGATTTACCTCTGGGTACGTAATTATTCTCTTCCGAAACGCAAACATGAAAAATGATAGTCGTCAAAATACCAACTCCCAAACCAATTAAAACTATGCTTCGAAATTTGTGCAAATCTTGAGGACCAATTTGAGCGTCTGCATCTGTGCTTGTCAGGTGTAACACTGCCCACGTTACACAATAAATGAGTATGTTTGAAAATACGGTAAAACCGTACCTGTAACAAAATCAAATTGATATTAGATAGTAATACTGTTTTTAGAATTTTGGATAATAAAAAAATGAAGTATTCAAGAAGATATACGATTTAACACGAAACAAAGAATTCTGTTACATATATGAATAGAATTTGTATAATTTTTGCAAAGTTTATCATTATGTCTTACTTTATACAAACTATTAAATTGTTATAAAAAATTTGAATGAAATACTCATTCACAAATAAAGTAACTTGGTTTCTAATGTGTATTTTATTGTTAACCAAGAATTTATTTCTCGAAAACTGAAGCAATTATTTTTAAATAAATAAATATTTTCATATTTTTATTATTACAAAAATTGCTTTCATAAAATTTATATGAAAAACTGAGTTCATACTTTGACCTTCTGAAAAACAATCTACCTTCCTAATTTGTAATCTTTACCTAATTGCTGTGAGCAATGTCCTTTCTTCATTGTTCGGCGTCAAATCAGCTATCAACGAAAGATGTGATATCTGTACTGACGCCCAGCCAAATTGAAATATCACTACAAAGGCGGCGTAATAAATGAGCTGAGCCCATTGATGCGAATTCTGACATCCAAGGCACTCGAAAAAGGTAAAGAAACGGCAAGATGACACACACAGTACCTAAAAAAAACATTACAAAAAATTGCATTATTCATAAAAGATACATTCATCTTGGTTTTCCAATAACAGAAGATGCAGACAAAAGAACCGAGATAATTGCTGATTAATCACCTATTAAGTGCCAGGATTTCCTTCTGCCGTATCGGCAAAGCCAAAAGTCATCATTTTTATCTGACTGCAATCCCACAAAGGGTGTCGCCAAAGCATCCGCGACTTGTCCAATCAGCAGGATCGCACCAGATAAGGAAGCGTCAAATCCCAAGACATAATAAAAGAATACCAGCAGATAGGTAAACCACATAGAAGCGCAGATGTCATTTAAGACGTGTCCCACACCGTAGGATACTTTCACCTTCCATGTCAGTGGCCTTATTATTTCTGTGTAGTCGTTCCTAATGATCTCCTGACTATCTTCCATTGTTGATATATAAATTGTATATAAATAATATATAATTATATGTAGTTAATACTCAATAACATTTGGTCACGTTGATAAAACTGTCACCTAAAAAACATCACGTTTAAATGAATTAAAATTGTCATTGGAATCTGTTGAAACGACTTTTTAGTAAATATAAAAACGTAGCTGTAAAAATGCAAAGTACTAAAAATGAAAGAAACTCACATATTGTCATCGTCTGTGATACTGATATAAGACGCAGCTTTGTTTTCACTCCTTCAGTCAATAAAATTGCGCGTCGTGATAATGTCAATGTTATTATAAACTGCCATAATTGACGGTAAAAAAGTTATCACCAACATAACATGTTCGGTTCCGCAGCACTCGCTTCACTATCTCTCGCATGCTGCGGCGATTCTGAGAGTGCGGTTGGTTCGTCATCACTTGTGTGAGGTCATCACATAACCTCACTTTCCGAGATCGATTTGTTATTGTTATGTCAAGAATCGCACGTGGGTTGTTGTGTCACAACGACAATAATAGTGTTCAGTATCAGATTTGCGATTGTTCTGTCAAACTGTCATCATGAAGACTGATAAGTGGAACGAATTGGAACCGCCGTTGAGTCAAACGGTTTTAAAAACATTGGAACAGATGAAATTTCAGTCTATGACTCCTGTACAGGTAAGGCATTTTCATAAACAAAGTGTTTGTTCTTCTTGTTTGATTCTTTTCTTCACGTTAAATAAATTTTTTGTTATTTCAAATGTTTTCATTCTTTAGGCTGCTTGTATTCCTTTGTTATTGAGTGGAAAAGATGTTGCTGCCGAGGCTGTCACTGGGAGTGGAAAAACTCTTGCATTTTTGATACCAATGTTAGAATTAATGCAGGTAAAATGAATAAATTCAATTTAATAACAATTTATTCGAATTATTATGAAAATTTATTTTTATAAAACTTATTGTTGTAAAATTGTGAATTATTTTTAACTTTTTATTATATTTTTTTTTTTTTTCTTTTAGAAACGTCACGAACCATGGAAAAACGTGGAAGTAGGAGGAATAGTAATTTCTCCAACTCGTGAGCTTGCCATGCAAACAAGCAATGTGCTAGAAAATTTTCTTAAAAATATACCGTCCATCAAACAAGTCTTAATAATTGGAGGAACGTCGATGGAAAATGACGTTAAAAAGATTGAACAAGGTTGCAACATCATCATCGCTACACCTGGCCGACTTGAAGACCTTTTTTCGAATTGCAAAAAGTTGAACTTGGCATCCTGTGTCAAATCTCTGGTACTTTTATAATTTTTTAACGTCATTGTAACGTCAAAATGACACTTTTCAAAATAATTAAGGTAGCTGGACCAGTCGTCGAACATGTACCTGTGTTCGAACGCCTTTGATTAAAACATAAATTTTATACACAAATTATATAAAAAATAAGTAACAAAAATGGAATAATATCAAGTAAAGTTCCACAAATTAGACAAAAAACTGAAAAAATTAACAACGGTATAAGTTAAAAAATTTTTTTATTTTATTTTAAACTCATATTAACATAATTTCAAGATTAATTAATGTATTTCACAAGACAATATCATTTTCTTAAGGAAAATATCAATTTTACGTTGAAAATCATATAAAATGAATAATCATAGTAATCGAAGTAGTTTTGAAATCGAAATAACAAAATTTCGCTTGATTTCGGATGAATATATTTTTTAAAATTATGATTCAGAGATACATCCATACGATATCGGTGCTGGAAACTTTCAAGAGAAAGTAGTTGTTTCTTGAAAATCTTTAACGAATGTTTTAAGACGGCGGTCGCTGACGCATTTTAATCGATTACAATAAGATTGATAATAAATTTAGGATCAAATGGTTTGAAGCATACTTTTAACGAATATTAAGTAAATTCATGCAATAAAATTGATGAAGTTTTTTTAAAACATTATAAACACCTGAGACATAATATAATTCAAATTTAAAAAAACAAAGTATATATAATTTACAAAATATTTTCAATTATTATTATGTCTAAAAAAAAATGTTACGCAGGAAGATATCGAAAAAAGCCGAACGACGTACAAAATGGTGGATACATCGTCGCTGCTCATTATAACATCTCGAAAAAACTACCAACAAATTGAATCTTAAAACTCCAATAAATTAAAAAATCAATTTTCATAAAAAAATTAAATTAAAAGACAGTGTTCGATCATAGTCCATTCACGTTCGACCCTCGTCCTGGCTCAATAACGTTCAATGCTAGTACAATTGTACTTATTTTTCTTTTGCATTTGTCGTGTTAAATAAAGATATATCAAATTAAATTTCACTATCAAAATTTTTTTGATATTTAATGGTAATACGAAATGTAAATTTTAAAAATTTCAATACATCATTTCCTCGATACAATCATTTAAATTCTGGCGCAACCTTACTTGTTCAACGACTGGGCCTTAGTAGTTTGTTTGATTTTTCTATTGTATAAGTTTTTTGTGTGCTTTTTAGGAATTTTTAGTTATGGATGAAGCAGATGAGTTACTGAATCTAGGTTTCTCTCCGAAACTAAACGCGATTCTGAGTTTCCTGCCTCGACAAAGAAGAACAGGACTGTTTTCAGCAACCCAGACGAAAGAATTGCAAAATTTAATTAGAGCAGGTTTAAGAAACCCGGCGGTAGTTTCGGTCAAGGAGAAGTCAAACATTTCAACTCCTATTAAACTGCAGAACAATTATATCATTGTTGAAGCTGATAAAAAATTGGCTACTTTAATTGATTTTATCAAATCGAAAGGAACTGATCTCAAGTACATGATATTTTTCTCCACTTGTGCTGGAGTTGATTATTTTAGTCACATTATAGAAACGTAAGTGAATTTTATTTAAATAAAATGAAATCAATGTTACAATTTAGTATCGCTCAACATTATGTTGATATTATTTTAAACTAATATTGAAATGAATTTTAGAATGTTACCGAAGACCAAAATTCTAGCTCTTCATGGAAAAATGAAAGAGAAAAGATACAAGATATTCGACCATTTTCGTAACTTAAAAAGTGGTTTACTGATTTGCACCGACGTGATGGCTAGAGGAATTGATGTTCCAGAAGTTAACTGGGTTTTACAATATGACCCACCTTCAACAGCAAGTAACTTTGTTCACAGGTAATTTATTAAAACTTAAACAAGATTACATTTTCTATACATATAAAATAATTCTAAATTTACTTCAATACAAAGTAAAACTTTAATAAATTACTAAATCTGGTACAAACTTCAGATGTGGACGAACTGCAAGAATTGGAAATACAGGCAACGCCCTGCTCTTTCTTCTACAGTCGGAAGATGCCTATGTCAATTTCATAAACAAAAATCAGAAAGTCCAACTAGATGAGATGAAGCTTGAAGTTTCGCCTGAGATTGTTGAACAGTGTCTCCAACGTATGAGAAAAAGTCAGTTGTCCGACAGGCTGCACTTTGACAAGGCAAACCGGGCCTTCGTTTCTTACATCCAGTCGTACAAAAAACACGAATGTAATTTAATATTGCGAATTCAGGATCTCGATATGGGTAAAGTGGCGATGGGTTTTGGACTGCTGAAAATGCCACGAATGCCAGAACTCAAAAACGTAGATTTGTCAAATTTTAAAGAAGCCGAAATTGATCTGAACAATATTGCGTATAAAAACAAAGAACGCGAGGCAAAAAGGCAGGCGAATTTGAAACAGTATCAGGAAACTGGGATGTGGCCTAAGAGTAAAAATGATAAAGTCAAAAAGGGGGATAGCGAAGCATGGTCAAAATCGAAACAAAGCAAATTGGAGAGGAAGGATAAACGGCGACTAAAAAAAGAAAAATTAAAGCGTAAACAAGAAAGTGAAGGAATCAAGGGAAAGAAGAGAAAGAAGGGTCCTAGCGAAGAAGATTTAGAGGAACTGGCCAGAGATATTGCTCTTTTGAAAAAAGTCAAAAAGAAGAAGGTACTAGTAGATTTGAAATGATATTTTCTAACTTGAACCAACAAACTTATCGTATTTGTAACTCAATTTTTTCATTACTTTTCCAGCTATCACAAGAAGAATTCGATACTGCCTTCGGAGTTTAGCAGCAAGAAAAAATTGTATACATTTAATTATGTAATTAACTGTAAATAAATTGTTGATAATTTTTACATCTTCAAATGAATCAATTTTCATAAATAAATTCCACAGTGTTATACTAAAGGAAAAAATGTATAATTACAGAAATGATTTATACAACAAAATGATAAAGAATAAATTTGATAAATACACATTATAAAAAATTTCAGGTTTACAAATTCGAAAATATAAGCCAAATATGAATTTACAATTAGAGCGTCTTTCTATATATATTAACATAAAATTTGTCTTGATCGACAAAGTTAAAAAATTCTGATCTCGTTTTCATCAGCACATATCAATTTTCGTTTTAGTCGCCGACGTATTGAGGCCGCCGACTTCACCAGACTCAAGTTGTTTGAGCAGCCTGAATAACGCTGCCGCTTCCCTTATTCTGCTAAATTCAACGCAGAATGCTTGAACTTCTATGAACAGTTCCTGGACGTTGATAATTTTGTTTCGAATGAGCGACTGGAGGAAGACGCACACCAGACGTACGAGTCTATTTTGCATATATCTGTCTTTAATAGTCTCACACGTGCTGATACAGTTGCTAATGTACAAATGGATGAACTCCGTTGGCAGATCAACAGTGGTTGTGAGCCTGTTGACAACTTCCATCGAATGCAGTGACATTTCCATATTCACCAGGGCGCTGAAATATTCAGTGATCTGACTGGACTGCATCATTTTAAGCAGAACCTCAATAGCAATCAGTGGATTGTTCTCCACGAGATCCGGCAGTTTGCTAGGCGTCAAACCAATGTGATAAACAAGTTTTGGGTCTTTGTCAAGTTCGGTAACGAGGTGCTGCTGCTGCTGCAGAGACAGGACATTATTAAAAGCCTTACTCATGAGTTTCCTTGCTTCTGCTTCGGTGCAGTTCGACACACACATGCTGCTGTCGTACTCGACCTCGAACTGACTCGGTTCTTTGAAATTCATCCATGGCAACTCGTCTTCCGGCCGGTACATCGGTGGTACCAGTCGCAAAAATTCTGGCATGTAACTAGACATGTATGGCGCGGACTCCCCGGTCGTCAAATGCTCGAGCATTTTGACACTTACTTCTTTCTCAACCGAAGTCACCTTAGTCGATTCAGCGTCACCAACGATTACCGGGTTGCCGCACTTAGCCACACAGGGTAACTCCGCTAAACTCTCGGTCACCTTCAGTCGTAAATATATCAGATCGGCATTAGCGCTCTTGAGATGAGGTTCGTCCAACAGCTGTCGGGCGGATTTTTTCATCAGTTCCTTGCCGTTGGTTGAAAGGAGTTTTAGTAAGATGTTTTGTTCAGTCTGAGACAGTACAGGCACTGTCAAGCTCGTAAGGTTCTTTTTAATATTTGAATTATTGGTCTCTTGCGGCAGCTGAAGAGCCCGGATAAATACTGGAGCGAAGGGCGAATTTGACAGCGGCTCATTTTTGTATAGATCTAATAGCAAAATCAGTGCTGTTAGACGTTGTACCTGTAAAAATAATGTTTGTCAATAATCAACATGTGAAATAACGAAAGTAAATTATTAGATGATTTGTGAAAACAAATTAATGTTGATATTCTAAATTCGTTGTATTATTATAAAATTTGAAAATCTGTTTTTGAGGTTAGATTTGTTAACAGCAGAAATAGTAAATAAAAAATAACAATATAACAATTGACAAATAAATAATTTTGGAAAAAAATTTTCATTGTTATAAAACTAATTTTGAAATTTATTTAATAAATTTTATTAAAATATGAAAATAAAAGTTTGAGGTTATGGTTTTTGTTTATATTTTGAAAATGAATGTTAAACGAAACGTATATTTTTCAAAAGTTTAATGGTAGAAAGAGACCAAAATGAAAACCTTGCAGTATTTATTTTGTTACAGTTATTTCAAAATATTATGTAGAGCATAATTTGAAGGTTATATACCTGGTTCGGTAAAAGGTCAACGTGTTGCAATAACAATAGCAACGTCATTCCAATTTTGAAAACTTGATCTTTGGAGTAGAGCTGGTGCAGCTGATTTGATAAACGTTCGAGACTGTTGTCCAGATTCTCCTCGTCCAGGAGGTCCAGAAGTTTGGTCAATTCTGCACTGGACAGGGTCATCGTCGCTGATTTGATTTATTTATCTCGGAAAAGTTATTTTTAAATTGTTGTTAATTTTTTTCCAAGTCTCTCGAAATGGGCAATCTAAATTCATCTTCTTGATTGGTAATACAACTCCATTTTTACACAAAAAATATATCAACTGTTGCACTTTCCAATTTCACGATCAGCGTTTGCTCTCTTACCCTAGTTTGTTATTAATTCAGACGGCACTCTGAACCGTTAGGGAGTTTTAAATTTGTTATGTTGGTTCCCTGCAACTTTGTGAAATTGTGCTGGAAAACCCTAGAGACAGTGACTAGCAAATACAGTTATCGACAGGAGTGAAAATATTGTTACTGTTACGTCCTGGCGAACGAACGTTCGTGAACTAAAAGCAACTATGCTTACAGTGCCGATAAGTCCACATGATAACTCTTGTGTGACGATAAATTACCGACGGCAAGTTTACCTTGCCGGCTCATT
>JAAMPD010001773.1:0-20538 GCA_025266255.1 Trissolcus basalis | reverse complement strand
AGTTACCCTTGAGTCCTCCCCCTTAAGGTGATCAATTGGTCGAATCTCATGTTCGGACCCAAATCAAATTAATCGTTTTCCCATGATCGCGATGTCGGTATGAGAAAAACGACAAAATTTAATTGACCCGAGTGAAACAGTTAAATATATTTTTTGGCACATTGGATTGTGGATGGACAAGTTGTACACACCGATGTACAGTACTAATGATGAGAGTAGGGCTTCTAATATTGGTGACAAAGTCGATTGTGATCGACCGCGAACACGACTGTCTCATGTTCCTGGCACCCTTCCCGTACATTATGTCTCGTGTTATAGTATTTGAAACTTTGTCTGATTTGATATTCTCCGCAATGTTGAAAAAAAAAGCTCAAGTGCCACAAGCTCAAATTCCGCAAATTTTCCAACTCTAAAATCAATAACGCTGTGTCTGCACTTACGAAAAAAAACTTTTTTTGAGCTAAAAGATATAACGTCCCATCGTAACCAAATACTTGAGCTTTTTTCTTACGGTAATTCAGTGGGCATTTTGAAAAAAAAAAATTAACCTAAATTCTAGGTTAGGTCATAAAAATATCACTTGTATCCGTTTGATAGAAACAAACAAAACGAAAGAGAGTGTTTGGGTACATTTTTGCCTGGTTTCAAATATTTATGATTCCTAAAAATCATATTTCTAGACATTTTCAGCTTATATTTTTGAGATAAGAGATTTTGTCTTTTTTTAACTGGCAAACCATTCTCGTTTTTTAGACGAAAGGTCACGAGTTCGAAGACCCTCGCAGTATTTGACGTCGTTTAGCCACGCTTGTACACCCAAGCGTATATTTTGATGCGGGTGTAAAATATGTAACGTCATTTACATATAAATCCAGCTGAGATTGATATGTTCAAGCTCGTACCAAAACTTTATATTCATTTTAACTTACGGTCATGCATTTTATTGGTGTATAAAAATCTTGCGCTAAAATCAATGCTTTTATGAGCAATTGTTATCATTGGCCACTCATAAAAAGAACTTTTACAATAATGCTTTTTATCTTAACCAAAAAACCATTAAAAAAGAAAAACAATAATAAATTTTAATTTTGTCATTTTAAGTATCAATTTACTACTTCATTTCAAGACATAAATTGATCTAAATTTATTAAATTTAAACAATCAAATCATCGGTTGAATATTGTTTACTCAAAACATTTAAAATAAAAAAAAAAAATAAACAAATGTGAATTGGTCATGTAAAGTATTTATTTTTTGATTTATTTGAAAGCAGTTAAAGAAGTTAATTTAAATTTACATTTAGTCATTCATGAAATTATTTACTCTATATTAATTACTCAAAGTGTTTAAAATAATAAAGTGCAAAAAAGGAAAAAAACAGTCTTATACTGGCGATGTAAATCTTTGAATTTCATTTTAGAAAGTGGTTGAAAAGTTCCGATAGATATACAGAACATCTTCGAATTATGAAATTAAAATAACCGGAACGCGAAAAGTGGTGAATCACACCGAATAACAATGTGTTTGTAGTTTTCTAAGTGTGCTGCAATAGCTCCATTCTATTTGTGGTTATGCACTCGTAGAGTGAGGGTCTTTGCATTGAATTCTCTGACCAGATGGTCTAAAAAAGTAGATCTCGATTTTGTTTCCGCATACACATCAGATTAAACGATTATTCATAGCAATTTCATGTTTTTTCCCCTTCGATCTGATTCTTTTTTAGATTGTAACAACACCACCTTGAATATTTTTCCAAATGAAAATATGTCCCGCTCATGTAACGGTTTATATTTTTGCTAAGACAACAGCGCGGAATCAAAATAACAACGCAGAACCTGTTGTAGCAACAGTGCGAATACGCTAAAAACAAGACAATTTATCGGATAAAGAAACTTCCAACTTAACTCGACGTATGTAAAATTTTTTATCCAAAAAACCAATTTGAGCGTTTATATGGAATATCGTATCAACAGTCCATTTTTTCTTCGCACTTTTTTCTTTTGTAGTCTTTTTACTTCGTTTGTTCTTCTCTTTTAGGAGATGCATGTTTATGTGCAAAGTTCATGGACTCACGTTTTCGAGAGAACTTTTTTTCTAAAAATTAGATTGAATTTTTTTTCTCGAGCTAAAATACGAATTTAAAAAGAATACATAAATATCATATTTCGTTTGTGGTTTCATGTCAAAGACTCAGGTAAAAGTGGATGATAATAAAAGGTGAAAACCGATGAATAAACTTATTCCATTGCGTTTTAATTGCTAAGCAGAAATAGTCGAGGGAAAAACTTGCAGAAGAAACAAAAATGTGTGTTTGTGTGCTTTTAATTTTTTTTCGTAAATGTTGTTGCTTCGAAAGTTGAACAGAAAATATCTTCCCAAACACGAAGAAAACAGCTAAAAACATTTCGTTTTGAATGGAGATTCGATCAATCTTTTGCATCTATATTACCATATGAGTTGTGGAAACAAATCCTTACATGCAAATCGAATTGGAAAGAATATTAAACTTGGCAACAGTTGAACTCTTTTTTTGTGACCTTTTTGTTTTTATGAAATTCATGCCGAAATATTGACCGACTTTGTGCGCGAAAAATTTCATCCACCGTCCGGAGATTGAAACAACGTGTTCTCAATATAAACAACTTTTCATATCATGAATTCATCAGGAGAAATATTTTTCGGGCTAATACAATTTTCGCTATATTTTATTACGTTACAGAAGATTTATCGATGCAATTCGTTCGATTTATTAACTTAGGTCTCGCCGAGCTTGAATGACTAAATTGAATACACAGTAATACATCTTCGGTTCGGCTTCCCTATCTTTTCCTTCGGCAGCTAAAGTTGTTTTATCACACAGACACAACCTTTTTCTGTAAAACTAAATTTCACGTCAATTTTTAATTTTAAATGGAAGAGGAAAAAGTCTTCGTATATCAGAATCATTTCGGCGGTGAAATTTAGTTCGAATTCTGTGAAATACCGTAGCTCACAGTTGACCTCGACATTTGCGTCGAAAGGTGCGCGCGATACAAAAACTCAAAAATTTAATCAAAAAGTTCCGTCGCTACAATGAAAGCGAGCGGAAACTTTTGATTAGAAAATATGCGTGAATGTCATCTCGAACATCCATAACGAAATTTCTGTTGTAGGCTATCCGGACAATCTGCGTATGCTGATTCAGCAGACGCTTTTAGATTTAGATGTTGGGTCTCGTTGCGGCTAGCCTCAAAGTTAGGTTATGATTTTATTGCCAGTTGAATTAGGGTTCTCAACGTACAGCTTTTGAAACAAAAATAATAAAACGTTTACGACGAATAAATTATTACTTGCCGTGTTTGATCATTTGTTTGTGAAATAATTATTTTAGTAAGCCCGTTTCGTAACTTCTAATGCGATAGTAGCGCCACTTTTAAAAGTGAACTAAATAAATATTAAATATTAATCTATAACATTCATATTATATAAATTTTAAATATAAAAAAAATACTAAAATGTGTTTTGACACATTTTTCTAAGTTATTATTTCCGTTAGATTTGTTTACATTTTTCTAGCGCTGTAACTGCTAATATAATCTGAGACAAGGTCTGTCCCTAAGAAATATATATCTTCATTGTATATTTTGTATGATGGCGCTAGTGTCGTTTCGAATTTTGGAACGTTTTTTTAATATTTTGACGCTCGAAAATTCAAAGCGACACTAGCGCCACCATATCAAATAAGTTAGGTAAATATCCAAATTGGTCAGTCAGTTTGCAGTAGAGGACAAAGAACATGGTTATCTCCAAGAATTTAGAAAAGATTAGAATATTATTTACCCAATTCCACAATGTGACAGTTTTACGAAATTAGTCATACCGTGAGAGTTTGTTCATTGTAAATTTTTCGAGAAAAAAGTCAACGCCATTAAAGTGAATTTTCATGTCCTGCATCAAGTGAAGAGAATAAACAACAGTCGTCAAATAATAATGTTGACACGTTAAATTAGAAGTTCGATATTCAACAGATGAAAAAAAGCCAACATTTCCGCCATGTTTATATTTTTGGAGTCGACAAAATTTACCTTTGTTATGCATGCGAAAAAGCATGAAAAAAAGCTTCATCATCCTTCTAGCCATCAATCTAATTACCATCATGTACTTAGTCAGATAATAAACAATAATAAGCTTGAAGTTGTGACAGAAGTAAACAAAAGTAGAATGTGCAAATAACATGTGAAAACGTGGCGGGACACGTGACTGAGTGTTATATATAACTGAATGCGAATGCAGGGACGAGTAACGAGATGTGCATGCGGTGTTTGGTCTGTTGCAGAGTATGACGTGGCTCAAGGTCACAGTGACGAAAGCGGAGGAGCGAGGCTGCTGCGCCGGTGGATGAAAATCAAAGGAGGCCGCCCACTGCGAAATAGACCTCCTCGCAGCCAGCTGCTAGACTCGTCTGATGCTGAAGGACAAAAGGTACGAAGAGGGTGCCGAGCCGGGCCTCGACGCGGACCGTAATGGTAATGGGGTCAGGGCGATGTGTCCTGGTCCTTACCAGGTCACTGAAGGATTTACTGGCTTCAGTGACGCCATCGCCTCTAGTTCCTTCCTACCAACCACCACCTCGACGAGCGCGGCTGGCTGCACCGGCCCCACTGCCATCAACAAGGAGGTACTATATCATTACATGGTTACTCCCTGGTCATTTTATCCCCCGTCTATTACCCACTTATCAGATTTAGCAACTGTCGCTATACGACAAGATTTTCGTCTACTTCTACACGTTATGGTTATGAGAATTTGAGCCAAGTTGCGAAGTCAACTTAAAAGCTAATGTACAATCAATATTAACAAGTTTAAAATGTTTATTTCATTGGATAACATACACGCTGTGCGCGTTACTTGAGATTGATGTAAATCATTAATTAATTCATCAAAATAACATTTCTGATTATCTAAAGATTGTAAGATTAGAATTTTTATAAAGAAATGAGAAGAAATTTATTTTATTTTATGATTGTTTATTCGTAAAGTTCCTAGAGACATTTTTTTAAGAGAAGAAATCATCATCACTCAGTTTATTATTGAATAATTAATTAAATTAATATTCCCACAAATAAAGTATGATGAATTTTTCATTAAAAAAAATTACTTTCGGATACTTTTTGCCAATACAAATCCCGCGGGTGAAAAATTGACCAATAAGGAATGAGGAATGAAAATGAACTTAGCTAATTCAGGATGCAATGAACTTATCCTCTGTGGGGATAAATAATAAATACTTGTTTGATCATTTTTGCAATTGATAACTGAAGTGAGTTGAAGAATTTTAGGGCAAAATGAGAGATCAGATAACATCAATGGTTGCTTTAATTAGCTTTCCTTCCTGGCTAGATTGGTTTTGTGATTGGTTTCCGTTTATAGTGGACGACAATTTTTACAGGAAATGACATTTTTGATCTTGTATATGTGTCTTTCTATCCTGGAAGGACGACATTTTTTTCCCACTGGTATTAAATTTGTGGGGTTCTTATTTAGTTTAATGCAGTTTTCGTACAAAACCACAGCCCTCTGAGGTAGTGAATATTATCTCAGAAAAGATAACGAACAACCCCATGTCGTCAGCTTCTATGTTATTTGTGATGTTTTCAGCTCATACTTATAAACTCACATTTTTATTAGAATCTAAATTGGATTGATGTATGTACAATTAGAAAAATAATTTCATAGAAAAAATTTTTTAGAAAAATAATAATTTTCTATTTTTTAATCAACGTTATTTCTATGTACAACATTTAAGGCAATATAAAAAAAATGATTCCCACACGGACAAAAATATATGTCAAAATATATGCAAAAATTATTTTTTAAATATATTTTTTACATAAATTATATAAAAAATTTATATTTACTTTATATAAGATCTTGCCGCTTTATATTTTAAATATAAACAGTTTATATCGAAATATATAAGTTTATATTTTATTTATATAATATATATATTAAATATAACTCAAAATATATCTTTGTCCGTGTGGGTTTGTTTATGAATACACGTCAAGGTCAGAAGGACATAGAACATGTCCTTCACGATGTAGCTTATTTTATAAAACCTATTGTTATATGACCTCTTGACCTCGACTTGTTTTTGTAAACAAATCAGTTCTTTATATTACCTGAAAGGAGATAAATACAAAAATAAATTGATAGATACACAAAAAAATTATTAAAAAATACACAAATATTTATGAAAGAAAATTGTCTTTGCTTCGAGCAATACTGGCAAAATATTTTTGCACAGTTTAACCAAACCAACCAAAAGATACTTGAGAATGTTTTGTTTTCAAGAATAAAATTGTATTTTTAAAATATTTTGCATTTTTGACAAGTGGCATCCGATTATAACAGTACGTTTAACCTGGCCTGGATTCCAACACCTACCTCCGATGTTAAACAGAAAATTAAGTTTCCTATCGTATTTCACCAAACAAGTAGAATAAGTTGGGACGATGTCTTGAAACGACAAAGTGTTTCAAGAGAGAGCCCTGAACTTTTTTTTCACCCAACCCAACTAAAATTGTGTATTCAAAATATTTTTGTTCAATTCATTTTCTTTTACTTCTCGGAATACTTTTATTTTAGTATCCAACGGAAATTGTTGCCAATGAAGTTTCAAACGAATTTGATATAATATTGGACAATTTTTAAAACTCATTCTTTGAAGAAGATCAATGACTTGCGGAAAATATATAATATTTGATATTATCCTTACCTAGGGTAGGTATTTATTGTATAAACATTTTAATATAAATAAACATTTTAGTAAAAATGAAAGTTTATATTTGAGTTATACTTTTTTTAATTACAGAAAGACGTTTATTTGACGTTTTATTTTGTAACAAAAAGTTACATCAAAATGAATTTTATTTTAATATTGTTCAAAACCACAACTTAACAAAAAATCAAACAAAAAGTCTGTTTATCATAAAAATATTTCCATTGTCTGAACGTCACTGTTTTAAAAGTGATAAATCAAATCACATTTTTAATTTATCAACTAAGAAAATTTGGTAGGTAACGAAGAAAAAAATCTTATTATCTTAAAAAAAGATTGAATTAAAACTTCACCTGCTTTAAATAGTTTTAATTTGATCTTATTCTTTTCAAAAACTGAATGCACTAAAGCTTATTACAAACTCATTAGAAAGTTTATTACTCAAAATGAAAAAAATTTTCAATTAAACTGTTTGAAAATGAAATAGGTAGATTTCCCATTTTCATTTCGTAATTTAAACAGCAGCAGTTACTTTATTAAGCAGTTAATAAACCATACAAACTTGTGTGTGTATTTTACAAATTTTACGTCCTAAAAACCTGTCGATGAATTCATTTTTATCAAAAGTGGAGTATCGGTTTTTTTTAAGTGAAAACATACAACAAAGTATATTTTATGGAAACCGCGTTGTGTCGCAACTTTTTTGTATATAAAAACGATTCGAAGCCATCGGTAAACTGCTTATCATTTTATCAACTATTTGGTGAAGAAGTTTGAGAATGTGAAGATTTACTGTGTACAGTACAAAAAAACACGCATAACCGAAAATATTCTCTTGGTTGAAGATTTTCTTTCTTTCATAAGTTTCCTTTCGAGGGAACGTCATGTGCAAAAATCCCACCCATTGGCCACGTTATGGGCTCTTTCAAAAGAGGGTAGTAAAAAATATTCGTGCAATGTCTATTGACACACAAATACAAACAAATTAAGATATCTTCGAGTGCATAAATTTCGTCTTATTTATTCTACCGATTCGCTTTGTGTACCATTCTCCGTTGCACTTAGGAGGTGGATTTGATTTCCTCGATGAGTAACCTTGTTTACATTTGAATAAACACATATTTTGGACAACGCGGAGTTGTACCAACTAGCGCAAATTCAATTCCATCGTTTATTCCATGTCAAACGTTCGGTTTCATCCTCAGCATTATTTTTCTTCTTTATCCTCTCTCGTTCACTGTTTTGATTGCGTCATTTTTGTAGCAAACGATTTTTTGCAAGACAAATTTATGACGACTGAAATTTCATAATGTTTATTTTCCTCACGTTTGTTTGCAGCTATTTTTGGCTTTGACTCGGTGTAAAAAAACTGTTCACGGAGTTTTCGGCATTATTTTCGGATATTGAGATCTGTCGAGTGCTTGCGCGATAAAGAAAAATTGTCTGGCAAAATCGCGGAGATTGAAAAAAATGGAAAAAACAAAACGGTACGACATAAATTCACGTTACACCTTTCAGCACTCGGTGGCCTTGAAATTGAGTCTGGCAAAGAGCATCGATTGAAATTTGCTTACAAAGAACAAAAAGGTAGTCACCATACACGTGTTAAGTGTCAACAAAGTAGTATAAGTGTTTTTCGGTTCTCTGCATGTTTTTCTGTCAGTTCACTTTTCTTTTCGTTTTTACTTCATATTTGATAATATTTCTTATTCTTTGTCAATATCACAATGTAAAATAGAGTAAGTAAGCAAAATACAAAATGTCCCAAAATACAAGACGTCATTTAACACAAGACAGCCAGAGGGGACAAATTCGTCTTAGTTAAAAATTTAAACTTTATCTAAAAACATGAATCTTTTTGGTATATAAAAATTTTAAAAAAGTTGAAATATCATGAATCATATATTATAGCTAAAAAACGTGAAGGAAGCATTAAACGTTCCTTCGAATTTGAGAGATTTATATTTTCCAAGAATTTCATTCGTTATGAATTATTATTGAATATATTTTTTTAAAAAGTTGAAATTCCTTAACAATTGTTTGAAAATCAGAAATATGAAAAACTACATTTTTACTACTACAGTTTTATTTTGAATAATTACAAGTTAAATAATAAAAACATTATAAAAAGCAAAATCAGTGGAACAGATGTCAAAAATGATTTCCTCTTATATATCTGTGGTGCTTTTTGTATTCAAGTTGACATACATTGAATATAAGAAAGAGACAAATTTATCCTCCTCAGGCAGGATCCCTAGGGTGTTATACGATTCAGAGTTTCTAGTGTTAAACCAAGACACTCGTTTTCACATTTGTATGAAAAGAAAACAAAGAAAATGTGATGGCAAAGTTTAATTTTAAATAAGTGCAAAAGCAGTACGTCAAAGTGAGTTCCATTGCTTAATTGCAAATGCAAAAATTTATAGAAAATTATACTTGAATTGAATGTCTCAAGTATTCAAAGCTTGAAATAAATTTGAATGAAATGTATTCTAAACTACAACTGAAATGAGAGTCTGACTGCTCTCTTTATAAAATTTTCTTTACTTTGTAGAGAAAATGTTCCAGTTCGATTTTGAAACTTGTTTAATATTCACAATATTTCGTCTTCAAAGAGCTGCGGCGTAGCTTAACAGTAAAACTTGACTAACCTCCATTGTCGAATCGAGCAGACTTATATTCTCATTATGCACTGAATATTCATCAAAATCATCAAACGATTTTCAAACTTAATGTTATTTGTAGTGGAAATTTCAAGGGGATTTTAAAAGGGATAATTTTTGTCTGATTTGCATAATTATATTTCCATCAATTTTTGATAACGTTTTTTGTACTGTATAATATTGTGATTTTTGTCATTTATTCACCTTCACACAAAATAAAAATCAGAAAGAGGCAAACTTTAATACACCAAATTTTAGACACAGCAAAAACATCGAAATTTTAATGCAACACCGAAACAGTTTTTTTATATTCCAACACGTAAATCAATCCTGCAATAAATCATTTATCACTCAATTAATGAAGCGGTTTATATATGAAAATATTGAAAAATGTTATTTTATCTGGAAAGACCCTTCTAAAAAAGATCATATGTCGATCATATTTAAAACTCATTTTGATAACATTGAGAAAACGAATTTGTAATAATCGCACCCAACGGCGTAATTATTGCAATTTCAAATCATAAAAATTATTACAATGTGTTCGTATGGAATACAATCCACGACGTAAAGGTTATAATCTATAAATTTAACGTTACGATCTACGTCGTAATGAAAATACATGACATGATTTCTTAAGAAACAATTTTGTATTACTATATAATTTAAACAGTATCCACAAAAAATAACGTAGTAATTATATATCAATTTTTCATTTAAATAAAAAAAAAATTGTTGATAAATTTTTAGTTTATTTTATATTTTATTTGTATAGTTTGTTGCCGTTTATAAATATTATATAAAGAACTTTTATTTATAATATATACAGATATATTGTAAATATAGAAAGTATAGGGTTAACTGGGGTAAGAGTGACGATTCGGGGTAAACGTGACACATGATATAACTTATATGATTTTCAAAATGTTTATAGTTCAAATCATTCAGAAGAATCATTATTGGTCAATAAACTTATATATAAAATGATATTTAAAGAAAAAATTATTCCTTTGCATAAAAAATGAGGTATTACATTTACCCCGAGTGTCACTCTTATCTCGGTATACCCTACGTAAAATATATTTTGAAATATATTTTTGTTCGTGTGGGTATATTTTTATAATATGAATATAGAAAAATATTTGTCACATGAGACAATGAAAATTTGTTTCGATGAAAAGAGTGTCGTCGCAAACAAAATTGAATTTTCACGACATAAATTGTATTATTACGAAAATTTACGATCTCACATTCTCAGTACAATTTAAATCGTGATCATCAAAAACTGAAAAATTACGATCCAAATATATAACGTATACTGGCGAGAATTACTCAATTGGAAAATCTACTGAAAACTGATAAAATTCGTTTATTTAGCAGGAAATTAGTTGCAACGAAATTTCACGTTCAGCAGTCAGACGCAATTTATTCTAATTAATCGAACAACTTTTTCCAATAAAAAATATGTTGTAATGTTATGGAGCCATAACGTTACGATTGCACATATTGGTTCTTGAAATCCTAAATATATTAGAAGGTGCATTAATTTGATGTAAAATGAACAATTTGATCAAGTTACTACAAAATAATAATAATGAGCTATTTGATCGAGACCTGCGAAGGATATTCCAACACGATGTAATAACTTTCGCTTAAATGTTAATGTACCAAAAGGGTCTGCGGATGTAAAAGTTTATACGTGTTTGTATTAGTGAGCAACCAATCTGGTAGCTAAATTTGTCCGATACTGTTTGATATTGATATCGAACGTAAAATTTTTATCGAGTATGTTTATTTTGAGAGATGGTAATTTTGGCTTTTCAATAATTTTACTGTTTAATAATTCTGTTGGTTCTGGTAATAACCGGGTAAGTTTACAGCTGCACTTGTTTACCAAAACCCACAGAATTGCCCTGTTGAAAAAATCTTATAGAAACTTATAAATCCATACGGAATTGTGGAAAAAAACCGCATAGAAACCAATAATTTAAGATTAAAAATGGAATAACATATTGAAACTAATAATAAATAGGTATTTGCAGATAAATGCTATTAAATACTAATAAAAATGTATGTAATTTCTGGACAAAAACCGCATATATACTTATAGATACATATAAAAAACTGTTTATTTGTATTTAATGGACTTTTTCAACAGGGTGGCAGTTTCAACGTTCTTCTTCACTATAAAACTGTATATTTAAAAATAATTTCAGTTCAACTATATATACTTGAAAAATCTAAACAAATATATAAATAAATAAATAATGATCAAGTAATCATAACTATAAAATGTAAAGTCAAGACACATGGCGAATTTATGGTCAATTAATGATTCGATAAAACTGAAAGGGCGATTTTTAAAATTCTGTATGAATTTCAGTAATCTGCATGAGAACAAAATGTAATCAGTGAATGAATGTTACAGTGTACGAAATGTTGACACGTTTTGATCGAGTTGAAAATGTGTAAAAATGAAAATAGTACATCGTGAAAATTGCCTTACTTTCATTACAACTGAATTGAATTGCCTTTGTTTATTTTCGTGTTAAATGTTATTTCGCGCTTACTGGATATGCAAATGAGTAGTTGATTTACATATGATTTTTCATTAGGGGTCCGAGGATGTAGGGTTTGTATGTAAATGATTCAAATTATACACTGTATTAAATCATTGCTAAACCGTGCCGGAAACGTTGATTAAACAGTGCTCGTAAATTTGTCCAACTTTTATAAAGTGTCAAAGTCCTTTGAAGAATCATAAAGAAATATTGCAGCTCGTTTGAATGAAGTACTTATGGTAATTCGGGAAGTATTTTTCGGCGTGACGGGCTCTTTCGAATCATCATTTCTGCAATACATCACCCCGCTTAACTGCACAGGTGGAAACGTGAAAGTTTAACTGTCACGACAGAAACATTGTTGTTTGGAATCAATTATCTCCTGAAAAACAGCTTTTTTGTACACTGTTTTTACATCCAAATAATTTGTTCAACGAATTGTAAAGCTTAATTAGTAAACATTATAATTTTACTTCAAATGAGTAATGGCCAATTACAATTAAACTTTTCATATTTCATCCCTTTTAAACGTGTAACTAGATTGTATTCAGAGAATGTGAAAAATATTGCTACAAAATGATCGGTCATATAAATTATTATTATTATTTTTTTACTTTTTTCAGTAACATTGTCACTGATAAGACATACATATGGAAAATTCCTGCCCACCTATAAAAACTAACAACACAATGAAATGAATACAAAAGACAATCCATCAAATTTGCAATTTTAAATTTTGCTCATGGCGTATCGTAAATGCCTGTCAACGCGAAGGAGCGGAAGCGGAAAAACAAAGTCGAGCCTGTATTTTTTTTGTGATTTTCTTTCGCCTATGCATATGTAAGAGTTGTCTTATCTTTCTGATGCAAAGCGAAAAAGTCACCGACAATTTTCATCCTCCTCCGGAAATGGTCATTGAGTTAAGCATTAATTAGAGAAGAAAATGGCCGCTTAAAGTGTTTAGTGCAATTTCGCTGCTGGTTAAAGACTAATTCAGATGTAATAATGCAAAGCAGATGAAAATTCCCACTTTTAGTATCCCCTTGAAATCTCCACTCCAGATAACATTATAGGTTTGAAAATCTTTTGATGGTTTTTATGAATATTCGATGCATAATAGAAATAGAACTTTGCTCGATTCGATAAGAGGTGTTTATCAAGTTGTATACCATCGAGCTACAACGCTGCTATTTTCGATGGAATATTGTGATTAATAAACACATTTCAAAATCAAACTGAGACATTTTCTCTGCGATAGAGAATAATGTTAGTCAGTGCTCAGTTTCGCATTTTGGATGACGTTTGGAATACATTTTATTTAAATTTATTTCAACCTTTCGATACTTGAGAAATTCGATAAAAGTATATAATTTCCGGGAGATTTTTGCAATTGAGATTAAGAACTCGCTTAGATGTAATCTATTATGTATATTATTGAATAAAACTTTGTTATTACATTTTTAGGTTTTTTTTCATTTTTGAAAATCTTTCTATAACAGTAAGAAACAAGTTTCTTGGTTCAACACTAAGGAGTTTGAAATTTATTACACCCTGAAGAGCCTAAGAAGAATTTTGTCCCATTCTTATCTTCAAAGTATGTTAATTTACACGAACAAAAAACTAGGAAAAAAATCATTTTTAATAATTATTCAATGGATTGTGATTTTTTATAATAATTATTATATGATTTAAGATTGTAATTGTGAAAAATAGAGCATTCAAAAAATTCTATAGAATAAATGAAATTCTTGTCAGTAACCAAATTTTGAATTTCAAACAATAGTTCATTACTTATTGACTATTAACTTTTTGTTAAAAAACAAATCTGACAAAAAGAATTGATTTGAAAATAAAAATTGTAGAAAGTATAAAATTTTCAATTTAGAAGGGACGTCAATGTTTCTTCCAGCTTTTGAAGTAAAATAAACATTTTTAATGCAGTGATTATTTGAATATATTTAATAGAAAATGCATAATATATCATTCCTAAGTTTTTTACTAAAATAACAATGAGTAAAACAAAAAATTTCAAATAATTCTCAAAAGTTGTATTTTTAGGAAAAATTTTTAATTTTAAGAGATATAAATTCATCCCCACCAATTTTCTAGTATTAAAATGTTCAAATCTTTTAAATCGAGATATTTTCAAAACACCCAAAATTATTTTTGTCTATATGAGATACTTTTTGACGTAATTTTTCAGTGGTACCTTCAAAAAAACTAAATGCAAGTTCATTTGCATGCTCATTTTAACAGAGTAAAAGGTTTGATTTATGAATGGTAAATCTATATCATTGCCGTCACAGATAATTTGTCTCAATTATTCGAATTGATGATTACAACAAAAACCATTAAACTAGGATACACCGTTGAATCCCCAAATGGTTCGAAAAAATATTTAAGTCAAAGTTCAGCGTACTCACCGTGTCTTCATTCTCTTGCATGATTGATGACTTGCGCGTAAAAAGGCTATTTCCTTACCATAAGAATCAAATTTATCTTATGTCTCTTGTGGTTGTTGGTATACTATGATCGTCAAAATATTTCCGCTTGACTTTAACTACTTTGCTCTGTGCGATAATCAAAACCTAAGTGACGAGCAAAATTGCTAACTGATTAGACGATACATTCAAAATGACGCCCCACCGTTGCAACAAAGGATGCACCGATTTCGCCATTGCATGTGCTGACCCCTTACATGATAAGACGTTTCAATCAATTATCGATTGAGATGCATTTCAATGGGTCCTTGTTGTGTTCATCAGTCGAAATTTTATCCTGGCAGTCCAAAATTCATCCGATGTTTCAACACCTCTTTCAACGTCTCCCAACTTTATTTCCACGTCAGAATCTCAGTTTTTCGTAAGTTCTTCTAAATTATATTCAACTGGAACTTTATAAAATACATTTTTTTGAGAATTTCAAAAGATTTTGTTATCATTAATAGAAAATGTGAAAAGTTAAGTGGAAATTAAGGAACGAAAGTTGTATCAAATTGAAAGAATTTGTTTTCGTGGATGAAATTAAAACAAGAAGAAATTTTGCGGGTGGACTTTTCAGTTATCCGTTAGGATAAGTTACCCGTACAGATAATTGGAGCGAGATTAGATGTTCCATACAAACTATATTGCATTACGAAAAATAACCAGCTAGATGTCAGGTACATCAGTTTTAACCAGAAAGTGAACCTTGGTGCAAAGTTCTGTATAAAAATCATCGCTCTTAGGAAGTGTCCAGGACGAACATTCCGACGGAATTTGGTGAGAGAGTCATTTTCTTGACGATTTTTGTAGAATTGTTCTCTAACTTCGTTATGAAAGGAGATTATGATTTTGTTAATTAATCCATTTTTTCCAAATCAGATGCCACTTTTAAGTGCACGTGAACAGTGAACTTTGAGCTTATTCGATACCAATTGAACAGTCAACACAGCAGTCAATTCTGCGTCAATTTTTTTTCGATTTGAAAAAAAACTGTGCGACTCTGAACAAAAAAATTATGAGTAGAAAAAAAGGACGAAATTGTTTTCAAAATTCGTAAGTATTTATGAATAAATTGTTGAGTTTTCAGTTGCTCGAAACCGTAACTGAACTGTGATTGTGACGTTTTGTTCGATGAGAAATTGTCATTAATCCATCTGCGTCCCGTCAAATATCATTTTGTACAAATGACCAATTTTCCTATCTTTCATTCCAGATACATCTCTCAATTCATCTGAACTGACGTTGGGTAATTGGACCATTTTTTCTCTCTCTTACCATGTCAATATTTTTCATACTCGGATGGGTTTTAACTCCACTCGGATACCAACCAAAGAAATTTTTAACTAGCTTCCTTGCCGACAAAGCTTTTTCGTCTTGACTATGTTCAAAGGACTCAAAATGCTATCCAGTTTAGTGCATATCATTTTTTGTGTAGCCATTTAAGGTAGTTGTACCTATTACCAATAGCTGTACCTATTGTGGTCAATTTTGTTTTTATCATTTATGTAATATAATCCAAAAAAAATTCAAAAAAATTTTTCTTACGTTTATTCAATATAATTTTTTATTTCCCCTCAACATCTAAAGTCAATTGGGATAAAAGTGACATATTGGGTAACTGTAAAACCTCAAATGTACTATTTTGGATTTTGTAATTTTTTTCGATTTTTTAAATTATTAATTCATTTATTATTGATGAAATAAAATTTTTCCAAAAATTCCAAATGTTTCTTTAAACAACATGAACAAATATCATTTTACCTCATGTTTCACCTTTACTTTTGACCTTAGTATATATGCATTTCATGAATTTACACTTTGTTGTATGTATTAATCAATCAAAATGTTGATAATAGGTGCAGGTGTCGATAACAGCCTACAACTCTACCTTCCTCGAATGATGAACTTTGGTAAACTACATTAAACTTGGCTTTCAAAATGTACCAGCAAAATGGTTCTAATAGAAGATTCGTGTGTTTCTAATAGCAATCAATTGCACCGTTGATTTGAAAGGATACAAAAAAGTTTTGTTGTTAGTGAAAATTAAAAACTTTCTGAAAAGTTGCAAACCATCACGTTTGCTTGCGCATCAAACTGCAACAGCTGGAAAAGAATGTCCTTCATTATGCTTTGGCAAGGACTGTAGCGAAGAAAGAGAGAAAAAAGCGAATTCATTATGAAAGTTGACAAATTCATTTTTCTTCGTGTTCCAGAACCTGTGAAATCGCGAGTTTATTTTGTCCCTTTGAAATTCAAATAAAGTCGATTTTTATCTGATCGATGAATCACTAAGGGAGCAAAAAAATAGGGACGTGCAAATGTGACAACTTATTTTGATACGTAATGGACCGACGTTTTTTTCTCCGAGGAAAAAGATCGGAAGTAATGAAATTGTCGCAAACGAGATTTATACCATTTCCTGATCCCGCCGAGCAGGATCAAAACAAAATTAACTCGAACTTTGGCTGAAAAACATTCAATTTTGCTGGTAAAATGTGCCGCCTCCGATGGCGTGACACAAGTGATCAATGTAATGCCGCGATAAGTCGACGGACGGTGTTTTTTTTCTTCTCACCTTATCGTCAAGAAATTCTATCTGAGTTTGCAGACTGTTCATTCGCGCGGCGTCGCGTCGCATCTTCTTGATTACAAATTAGATGGATGTCGATTTCATCATTCCAATTAACCGGTCACTAAATTAGTTGCAATAATCAGCATAATGTGGCTTGCGATGATGAAACGGGTCGCAGTGCATTTGCCAATCGCGACGAAATCGCATCGGTGGCACACACAAATCAACCTAGCCTGGATATCAGGTTGACAAAACAAAATCTACGACATGAAACTTGAGCTGGTTTTGTAACAGAACATATATCAAACATCAACAACAGGACAAACATTGTTCATACATAAAACATGTATTAAGCATATATTGACAATATATTAACAATATATTGAATGTTTTTGAAAATTACCAATACATAGTCCATATATGAAAAATACTCAATACATTTTTCATATACTGTCAATCTATCGATGATATATGCAAAATATATAATCTTTTGTACTAAGAATTGACAACAAAATAATAAAATACTTATCTGGTATTAGTTTCATATTTGGACTATATATTAGTATAGTATTTATAATATATAATATTTTATATTATTTATGTATAATATTTATATTAGTATAGTATTTAAGTTTCAAAAAACTCATATATTGTTTATATTCAAATATGGTCAAATATAGTACAATTAATATATATGAAAGATATTCTTATATGTTTTGAATACACTCAGGTCAATAATTAGAGGGTTCCCTAATATTTTACAACTTTTCTCAAATATTTATAATTTTAACGAATTATATTAAAAAATATTCCATTTTTTGTAATGAAATTTTGACGTTAGAATAAATTATCAAAATGTTTTACTGTCACTACTTTTTTATCGAATGTTTTGAAATTATTATGATGTTTAAATGAAATAAAAAATGTTTGAGGTACCCTTCACTTTTTGCGCTGAGTGTGTATATATAAAATTTATATAAAATGTACTCTATTAACTATTGTATATATATGATTGTATACATAAACATGTATTTGACATATATGATCATTTTTGTTAGGAATGTTTATTTGACGCGAACTGGGTCGACTTATGAGATACGGAAAATCAGTATACGTTTGAGCATCATTAACACGCCTGTCAGTTGTTGAAGCCAAGAAAAACTTGAAAATACAGAGCGCTGATTGTATCTTAAATGCCAAAACACTAATCGATCATCTTCACAATGACGTAACGGTGGCATTTTGTTGAGAAAAAAAAAAAAAAGAAGAGAAAAATAATAGTCAAAACTAAAGTATGAAATTAATCACCTCTGTTGTGATTCAATTTCTAATCAATTTGTACAGATGAAAATAAGAATGAAGAAATAAAATAAAGTACGGTCTACGAGAGTGAATGAAAAAGGCACTTTTTTTCGTTGGTTGCAAAAGAAAAGCGAGTTCTTGGGTACTTCGAAACGAAATTCGTGCAGTTCGTGTGGTTAATTAATCCTGCGAGTGGTCGGCATACAAATACGCTTGCGAAAAGATTTTGCGCTTTCATTTAACAAGTTATTAGTGGGATGCAGTTTTTATGATGACGAGAAAACGGTCTTTTTACGCGCACTTTCTGAGGACTGTATTAGTGGCGATTACGCTGTGAAAGCGCAGAAATGTGGTTGATGACTGCTTAAGACTCGAATGGGACGCTGATCGAATCGAGGCATTTAAGTGAAACCGCCACTCTTAAATGGTGCGGAAATCATAACGTGCAGCGAATATCCGTCGAAGCACTCCCAATTCATTGTCCGACTACAATTTTTTGTTTGAAATAAATGATGAAAATAAAACACTGGAAAGGTTTGTTTCCCAGAAATGAAATAGTATCTCGCTTTAAAGTGACAATCAGTCCAATCTTTTCTTTATTCAAGAACTTTTGCTTGCATATTGAACTAACGAAAATCAGGAGATTTTAATTGAATCTGACGGCTTGTTCAAATCTTTTGTTTGATCAAATTCTCTTACGATTTCCAATTTCCCTCTTCTTTCTAAGTTATCCGTCAATCAAAAATTGACGACCTTTTTTAATTATCCGTCCGATTGTGATTCAAAATGCTACACTTCTTATTCGTTCTTTTTATTGCAGCAATTAGAGTTTGATACGTATTTTGAAAGAGAAATTGTGTACTTGAAAATATCTCATTTGAAGATGAAAAATATAATAATATATTATGCATCAAGGGTGAAAAACACAAAATAATTTCATCATCGTATAGAAAAATGTTTTCTGTTATTACTACAAGAGTGCTGAATTCTCATGCCCCAAAATAATTGAAAGTAAAAATAATTTGCATCCAAACCAAAGGTCCCTCAAGTCCCATTTTGTAATAGAATAAGGTAAAACCCAATTTGAGAACGGAAATGTTGGTTTAGTTAAACACATGTGTATTTTTTCAGGTCCGTTATGCGCCTTTCACGACGGTGGTGCCCAGCATGTCGACTGTCCCGTTACCGCCGCCGCTTCCGCCACCTCCCGCGGCGCCGCCACCGCCACCACCGCTTCCGTCCTTTCCGCTGCCGTTAGAGATGCAGCAGCGAGCCTATTCTCGGTCCATGACGTCGCTGCCCCCGGAACCGTTCATGATCATGCGTTCGAAAGCGCTGAACCGGCGCGTGTCCATCAACGTCGGGGGCGTCAAGCACGAGGTTCTGTGGCGCACCCTGGAGCGGCTGCCGCACACCAGACTGGGCCGGCTGCGGGACTGCAACACCCACGAGGCCATCACCGAGCTCTGCGACGACTACTCCCTCGTCGACAACGAGTACTTCTTCGACCGTCATCCCAAGTCCTTCAGCTCGATCCTCAATTTCTATCGTACGGGCAAACTCCACCTGGTCGACGAGATGTGCGTCCTCGCGTTCAGCGATGACCTCGAGTACTGGGGCATCGACGAGCTCTACCTCGAGAGCTGCTGCCAGCACAAGTACCACCAGCGCAAAGAACACGTTCACGAAGAAATGAGGAAGGAAGCTGAATCGCTTAGGCAACGCGAGGAGGAGGAGTTCGGTGATGGCAAATGCGCGCAATATCAAAAGTGGCTGTGGGACCTCCTCGAAAAACCCACCACGTCCATTGCTGCTAGGGTGAGTCCGCACCTGGCTAGCCTCTTACAGACCAAGCTCCGTTCAACTCTCTATAATAATCATTTTCAATTAGCCATTACTTTAGAACCGACCCAACTCATTTTTTAGCTCCAAAACTGAGATTAGATCTGTAGGTATGGCATCGCAATTTTCATTCTGACCTCAGAAACAGGCTGATGCGACAACATTTTCAACTTCTTTCAGTTTTGGCGAGAGGCTTGACCCTTGAGACACATGACCTAAAAATGCAAATTGAAACTAATTATTTTAAAATATCACATTTTTATAATGCATAATTTTTAATTTATAATAAAAACCTGTTTTATTATTCATAAAATAATGAGATAAGAAAATACTCAGAATGAACATTTTTGAATTA
>JAAMPD010001772.1:0-20550 GCA_025266255.1 Trissolcus basalis | reverse complement strand
GAGACAGGGGGGCGCAGCCCGCTTGGCGGGCGTAGCCCCCTAGTTAATAAAAAAATCTTTTTTCATTACGATTCATATATTGAAAATAAAATTAATAAATCACTTAGAGTTAGAAAGTCAGAAAACAATTGATTATATTTCGATAACTATTTTTAAGAAAAATTCAGGGGTAAAATTTGTTAAAAAGATAGAACATTTTCAACTTTTTCTAAACTTTGAAACAATATTTTTTTTTTCAGTTTGGATTTCCGAACTTTAAATTAAATTTTTTTTAAATAGATTCGTTAGAACTTTCATTTTTTGACAATCTCGTTTGTTTAAACAATGAATTGAATTTTGTCCTATTTTTTTGATATAAGTTTTTTAATTGAAAATGATTTGATAAAATATGATACAGTTTAGTGTTATCGATTTGGGTACGATTTCGTATTCCATCTTTCTCTGTCACGCCGAGTATCGTATTTCAACAAAGTAACTCGAACTTTTAGCTTACGTTCATCCACTATTCCAATTATAAATAGCACTAACTTGCTAATTACGTCTGCCGCAACTGATATAATTATCAAGTTCAATGGTGTTACTTCAATATTACGATTCCATTTCCGCGAGAATGGATTTACATTGTAGATCTTATAAATGAATCATTACTTTATTACGAACGCTGAAATATGAAATGCAAAAACACCTTCGCTGTGCATTTACCAATGTAACGCGCCGAGTTCCGCCTGCGTGTTTACGAATATCCCGAATCTCAAAAAAATGCACCAAATAAAATATCATCGATTGAAAATATGTTGCGCGACGGTTTTTGTGAGCGTTGTTTTTGTACGAGCCGCTGTTATGAATTCGACAAAACTGATTGACGCGTTTGTTCTATACCGTAGTTGTACATCATGAAACGTATTTAATTTTTCGAATTCCAAAATTTTGGTACCATTGTATGGTCAGGGCTTTGAATGATTTATTCAAACATTTAACAATCAAAAAGAGCATTGTCTTTTGACCTGATTGTCATACATGAGGAGACGCCAAAGTGTACGGTGCAGCAATGCCGATTCAGGTTGACTGTACACAAGTATTATGTGGCCAGGACGAAAAAAAAAACTAGGCCACCACGACACTTACGTTACAGGTACAAAAAGGTGCGCTCGCCAAAGGACGTTCCGTGAATCCAAGATTCTTGCCCACGAATTGCATTACCATAAATTTGAAAATACTTTAACAAAATTATCGAACATTTTTCGCAAACAACGGCTGCTGCCTGCAGTTCAACTTGAAAACCCATGTGGAAAGTAGATAATTCAGACTTATACTTTTTGCAGTTCGGATTTGTTGGTGTGTGGATATTTAAGAGGGGGTTTTTATTTTTTACAAACCAAATGTCGAACATTTTTTTAGGTTGGTTGTAAATCCAAAAGTTCTTTTGAACTTCACGTATTAGTTTCTTGGAATCAATTTAAAAATGAAATAAGTCAACCGAACGATGTTTACTTCTTTCAAGTCGACCCTAACCTATATGAACTCCAGGAAAATTTAAGAAACAGTTCAACAAGTTACAAACAAGACTTTTGAAAATAAAAAACAAATTTCACCTAAATAATGAAATTATAATTTTTTCCTTCTAATTACTTTTATTATTCTTATTTATTTTTATTATTATATATATTAATATTATATATAATAATAATATTATTATAATTATTAATGAATTAATACTTAATTAATTAGTGATACGAATTATTTTATGTCATCTAAATTTCTAACCTGTTATTTGTCTTTTTTCTCGAATCGGTCAGTTTACTTCTTGGCGACGCTAGGGGGCAGCACTTAACGCAAAATTTCAATCAATTTAAAATTAAAATAATACAACGAAACTTTAAATAGACCGTATTAGTTTTTTAGCATAATCTTAAATCAAAAACAAAATAAATATTATTTTTCAAAAACACCATGATATCAAAAAAAAGGGGGGGGGTGACCTACAGTGAGACATTGCGAATAAATTAAAAAGTATTTTATCGAAAAATATAGAAATAAATTAAAGCCGTTAGTGAACTTAACGGTTAGTTAGGAATTCGAAATTCGAAAATGAAATTTCATAAATTTCTTCATATTTTTAATACATTAGTTGTTAGTTTATTTGCAGTGTCTCATATTTGGGTCCGTCTGTAGATCACTCTCCCCTATACCGATAAAAGAAAATAAAAAAACAAACACGTCCACTTACTGACCCACTATCAAGATTAGTATTGGTTTTTTTTGAGTTCCTGGAGAGAAAAAATTAATTGCGTCCTGAATTAGCACCATTCATCTAATCGAATCGACCATCAGCTAAATTCACTTTCGTTCTTCATTCCTCTCTTATTGGCCAAATTTTATCCGTGGGATAATTTGAATTGACAAAAAGTAAATTAACAACTGATACCGTCAATTTAAAGTTTCATTGAATCATTTTCATCAATTTTGATCCGAATTAATGTCAAACAGATGTTGCCCACGGTTCCATTTACAAAACGTTTCCTTTTACATAATAAATCATAATAGAAAATTCTTCATTGTATTTTCAAACTCAACACCAGGAAAACTTTCGTCCGAAACGATGTTGACTTTTGCAAAACGTTATGTACTTCGTTTTGTTCCACCAAAACGACTTCTTTGAAAATCGCTGACATTTTTAATTGCAATAAGTAAGGTTCAATTTGAACAAGCAAGTTGAATATACCAAATAAATTGTTTGTTTGTAAATGATTCATTTGTCTGCTAATTATGATTCTGGCGATCATCAAAAGTAGGAAAATTGAACAGTTAAAAAGGATTGTCAGATTACATAGATGCAGCAAAGTTAAATATAATCGTATTGCAAGACTGAAAAGGGGCGCTTTACAATGTTCGACCCACATTTCTGTCATTGTAAACAATTTTAAACCGAAAATATCACGAGAAAACACGACGTTAATTGTGCTGGTTTGTTATTTCCTTTAATTAAAACTTATGTCGCACGATAAATGAGTCGCGATTTTAAAGGCAGTTAATTGTCTCGGGCGTAAGTGCAGCCGGTGTAACGGCGAAGATGATTATTTCCCGTAGCGTGAACATCCTACTTGCCAGCAGAAACGTCGCGACGGTTTCCTTTTTTTGTTTTGATTATTTTTTTTTTCTTGCCTTCAGTCGCGTGCATTGTGTCGCTGCAAATTAAGGCGTTTTCGACACAACATGAAACCTGCATTAATTATAATCTGTGTTTTGTCGTCGCGATCGTTGGCCCAGGAATGTTTCGACGATGGAAACGAATTCTGCATTAACAAGAACGACATCCTTTCGATTGATCTGCTGCCGGGCTCGTTTCTTTTCAAAGAAACAAAGAGTGTGGTACAAAATAAAACAGAAGTTGAAGAGCCGAAAATCAGTCGCAGGAACGGCTCGATTAATTATGCGCTGAACGAGATGCTATATCACAGGTATTGTTTTAACAAGTTCTTCATTCACACTTTTATTCTCTTTTAAATATGAAAAAAAACCAGATTTTTATCATTATTTTTTTTTCTTTCTCTCGTTTTTATTATTTTTATTATTATTATTATTTTATTTTTGCCTTCAGAAAACGAATGAACGAGTATTTGTGTCACGAATTCGTAGCTGAAGAAATATTTAAGGAAGTGGGCTCCTTTCGTAAAAAACGTCTTCATGATTCAGCAGCCGAATCGGAGTTTTTGGAAAAGGATAATGTGACTGTTCACGACAAGCTTTTATCGGACGAAGGAAGCAGCAAATATAAAGACTGGTTACACAGGTGACGACCTTTTTCTCAAACTTTCTTTAGATTGAGACTCCGTTTAAGTGGAAAATGCATTCACAATAAAACCATTTCCATGCATTCTCCAAAATGACACACAATATTTTTTCCTGATATTTTTGTATCAAAACAGCCAAACAAACGGATTCTCAATAATTTGATTATTAGTTTTTAATTTTACTTCTGTTTATCGTTTTCTTTTAGTACGCAGAGTCCAATAAAATATTTCAATACAAATATTCCAGTACAAATATTTTCATACAAATATTTTTAATAGTGTGTTTTTATATATAAAAAACAGTTCGTAGGCAAAAAAAAACATTCTCAATAATTGGATCTTTTTTGTGAAATTTCAGTTTTTGTTTGGTTATTATATTTTTATATTTTAACTACGCTTTTTATGGTACCTGAAAATAAGTTTGAAAAAAGTGAAAATTAATATTAACAAAAAAGAGCAATTTGAAGGAGAGGGAAAAAAATTTGATACGAAAATCAATGACCGGCGTTATAAATAATGTTAAAAAAATTGTGTTCACGAGTTATATCCCGAAACATAAACTTGAATATAAGTTTCGCGGAATTCAATAACAAACGGCCAAGGATTTTGGTCATACATTTTATTTTAAATGAATTTACGAAAATTCACTTTCGACGGCACAGCAAGAATTGAAGTTGACAAACGCCGTGTGACATCCTCTTAAACTGATCTCGCGAGCGTCTTTGAATTTCAAATTCCAAATATATATTCCTCAAAGTGGATTTTCATACTCAATAAAGTGAATTATTTTTATAAGTCGAACTCTCGGTCCCGGTAAAGTTTTCTAATCAGGATATAAACTAGCTATGAAAATGATTTCACATTTTTCTGATTGCTCCGAAAAAACTCAACATGTGTGAAAAGACATCTCGACATTTCCAACCTGAAAAAAGAAAACAGACAAAAAAAGAATTATTAAAACCCCAGAAACAAAAGTAATTAAAATAAAAAGTTAAATTGTTTTCAATTTATTTTTGATTGTCAACTTTATTAAAGCTTCCGCGCTAATGAATTGAGTTCTTATATCTTTTTGTACAAGTTCAAACTCGCTCACAACAAATAAACAAGTTCAATACTCCTCAAACTATATACCACGAGGAAGACTTACAGTCAAAAGATTTTTCCGATCGCTCTCCGAATGTAGAAGTGATTTGAAAATAAGAGGGGAGCTAACGATGGCCCCCCTCGTCACCACACCATCTTTTGTAGAGCACTTTCCTGCTTTGTCTTTTTTTTTCTCCCTCTCGTTCCTTTTTTGCCGTTAACCTCGTTAACTACAAAAAGTACTGTGTATGCTGTTCAACGGGGAAATCGAAAATGAAAGAGAGCTTAGATTACCTGCAATAGACATTACTGCGAGTATCTGAAAGTCGACAAAGTGACATGATTTCGTTCAAATTTATAACATCAAACATTTTCGCACAGATGAAATTTTAATTAAATGAGGAGGAGGGGGGAATACATACAACTTTCACCTCCAACCGTGGAGGGTAGAAAAAAAATTCCATTATACTCGTCCTTTTTTTTCTCTGATTTTGCATAGAATGCAGTGTTCGTGCGAGAAAAAAATTTTTTTTTCTCTCTCTCCCGTCCTTTTTTTTCCAACGAAGATTTCAATTTATCTTCCCATTTTACACTTGTCTGTTTTGTACGAATAAGAAAGAAAAAGTACTCCGCAATTCCTCACAGGTGAAAAAAAAACGCGTAATTTCTTACAAAGCGTCTATTGTGAAAAAATTAGTATTGTGGCTCAGCGGACATTCGAGCTGTTTACATTTAAAACGTTCTGATTAAAATGAAAGGAACTAACGAACAAATTACATCTTGCATTTTCTCGCCCATCGCAAATGATAATGATGATGTAAATTTTGAATTAAATTTCGCGATTTTATTAAAAAGTTAGCGTTTTAATGAATCTAAAAAGGATATTATCTGCGGCAAAAACTGTATCATTTCATTCGGAGAAAGTATGCTAATGACTTTTTCTCGTGTTTTTATTGCATTTTAAGGAGCCCCGGCTTTGGACGAAAAAAAAAGTAATGAGTGAAAAAAAACAAATACCCGAAAAAAAAGTTCCAACAAATTGACAAAAAACAAGGAAAAAGAAACATAAAATTTAGAGAAAGAGAGAGGAAGAGGATAAAAAAAATAAGTTGCTCTTTAAATGGGATTTTCAATTTCTCGGGAGATAAAAAGTTTTGTCGATAAATTTCAAAGGGGGATTAGGAAAACTGATTCATTTGTTGGTTGAATATTCAAATTGCCATGCGTGAATAAACATAGCGGGGTTTAACAAGTCAGTTGCCGAGGTTTTCGTGATAATTGATTCGCGAAGTAAACAAATTAATTAAGGGATCAGTTTTTCAAGACTGCTAGTTTAATTGGGTTGCGGCTGTGTCCCGATCGATGCGCGTACCGAAAAGGGGCGATAATTTATAATTCAAGATGTTGCGAAGTTCTTAACACGTGCCCCTGGTGGGAGAGCCAGTGTCTATAACGGATTACTTGAAATTTTCGAGTAAACTCAAATGCGCCATCGCATGACGCCGGTATAGAAATTTCGCTCAAACTTTTGCTACTTAATGCACCGATTAAAACATAAATGTCAAGTAGCAACATTTGAACGCAATCCCCGTATACTTTTTATTGCCAAATCTTTTTTACTTCTTTCCTATTTTTCCCGCCCACTTTTTTTTCTTCCCTTTTTTTTACAACTTTGCACATTTTTGTTGCCCGCAAAACTTTGTCAAATATTTTTTAATTTTTAATTACCAAAAGCAAGTGCAAAAAAAATGAATCAATCAACTTTGAATCGTTGTTTTTTGATTGTTCAGGAAAAAAATGGAAAGAGGTATCAAATAAAATATGAAAATGTCAAATTTCGTTTCCAGTTGTTGAACGCTGAAAGTATTTTAAAATAATTGAGTGTCAAAAAAGCCGAGCTTTTAGAAGGAAATAAAAGGTCGGTTAAATGGGATATAAAGTCATTAAAATTTTGCAGGACCACGATGTTGGACGACATCCATCGTCACTATATGCCGCAAAACAAGAACACGAGGCAAAAGCCTGGCGGATCCAACACCAATATTAAATTCGATGATTTCGACGGAGAAATAACGGGCTACGCGATGCAGGCGCCTATTCTCCCGGGCAGAGGTGGCATGTTCTATGATCCGATGGAAGAAGGTCGTATCTTTCTTTTGTTTTTTGTAATTACGCGAACAACAACTCGATAAAGAGGAATTTTATTGCACACAAATTTAAAGCCTACTTCGTGATTCGATCTCGCATTTTATTATGTAATATATGAGCCTGTTACTCTATTTCAAAAATTGAATTCATATAAACAAGTCGTATGTGAAGAAAAAAAATTGGGAAAAAATCTAAAATTTGGGATAAAATATTGAAACTTACACCAAATTTTAAACGAGCATGACAAATTTATATTAATTTAATAATTTTTTATACTCATTTTTAAATTTATATTTAAAATTTTAATTTAATTTGAATTATGATATCTGATAGAATTTTTGATATGGATATGTCTTTACGCTGGCAGTCAGTACAAAAATTTGTGAGTAATGGAAATATGTATATTCTGGAAATGTTACCCTCCCCCACCCTTTTCCTCAGAAATGGGTGGGGAAAACGAGAAAATATTTCTTTTGGTTTTGCTCTATATTATTCTTATATATTTCGCATATTTGCGTTTTTTTCTTAGTATTCAAAGTTGATCATTTCATTTCGGAGATATTTTTCTTTAAAAATTGATGGTTTTGCATTCGTGCCGAAACAGAATTTTTTATTTCAATCAAACGATATATCAGATTTTTTCAAAAAACTATCATAACTAACTTTAAATAGTGAACATTATTTTGGCGAAGTTTAAAAAATATTGGCTATCTAGTTTAGATGTAATCCTGTTAACTTTATTTTCAACTTGAAAATGGCTTATTGTGATTGGTCAGTCGGGTACAATTTCGATCCGAAAGATTATACTCACAAACTATGAGAATCGCTCAAAGACAATTAAAAAATTTTTGACACGCAAACAATTTAATATTTCAAGATTTTCTTTTCATTTTTCACTATAATTATCCCCATTCGTTTATGAAAATTCACAATATAAATTTTTTTACTTCAATTATCACGCTGGAACTACCTTAAAAAAAAAAAGTTGAGCTCTCGATGATGTAGAGCCACGTTCTTTTTTGTTGAATTTTAAAATTGATTTTACATTTAATTTACAACGCGCGAACATATTTTAAAACAATGCAACGTCGATTGAATCTGTTAATTTCACGTGGAGCAACATTTTACCAATAATAGCCAAGCGAATTTGCATAAATAACGCATGGCGATCGGGCACTATATATTTTATCAAAAAATAAGTACATTAACGCGCGCAGCAGGGCCGTTCTTTTGTTCGGTCGGAGCGCTGAAATTTCACAGCGTGTGCCACACACAGAGCGCGAATGTAAAACGTAATTTTCGAATATAGATCATCTGATTCCTGGGGCAACTGGACACAATCACCAGTACGGATTCAGCGGTCCCGGTCATTACGATCAGCATCCACATATTTCATCGCATCCTCCCGTCCACGACGAGCATTATTATTTTCCGTCCGACCACGAATATCACAGCAACAACAGAAGGGGCAAGGAACTCTCGTTAAGGGACTTTTTCGAAATCGCTCTCACCGCCCTCGCATTTATAGCCTTCAAATTGTTCATCATGCAATTGTTGATGAATTTCGCGGTAATTATACATCTCCAACTTTTTTTTTTTTTCTATTCAATTTTACATCTTTCTCAATTATTTATACCTTTTATCCCCATTTTTTTTATTCATTCCACATCATGCTTTTTCGTCCTTCTTTTTTACTTTCTCTCTCCCTCCTTTTCCACTTTTTTTTTTCACCCATCAAAATTCATGACGTTTCAAAGAAAATCATTGTTAATTTGTGAAGCAGAACTTCACAGGAAATTACACGTACAAATTTTAGAGCAAAAATCTCGTCGAATCTAAGAAGAAAAATTCACGCGGTCAAACGACATTTCTGGAATACCAATTTTTTGTTTCGTTCTTTTTCTCGCTCTTGCCCGCGCGATGTTTTTTTTCTTCTTCTTTTTTTCCGAATTGTTTCACAATACGCTCATAAACCTCGACGGAACGGCGCATAGGAAACACGACGCCGTGTTCTATGCGCAATTAACTTTCGAGTGGCGAAATTTATAAAAGTTACACCAGTTACAGAACGCCGTCGTGTTATTACACGTTTCGCAAGGATATTTTGCCAAATTAATTCACAAGCTGTGTACAAGCTGAGTTGATTCAACGTTGTTTCGAGGGCCGAGATAAATGTTGCAAATTTTTTATTTATTGTTTTCTTTTTCGTGCCCGCGGATTCGCCACTTAATCAAATGCGATAACAAAAAATATTGAGTTACCGAAAAAAAAAAATCAATTTATAATTTCATTGTGCTGTTTTCATTATTTTAAATAATACAAAAATTGAAATAACACAATGAAATTGTAAATCGACCACGAGCTAAATTTAGTTTGGTTCCTCATTCGTCATTGGTCAATTATCAGCTAACTTCACTTTCGTTTCTCTTTCCTTATTGGTCAATTTTCATCCGCGGGATAATTTGAATTGACAAAAAGTAATCCGAATAATTTTTACTTTTTTGATACAAAATTCAGTCATACTTCATTTGTGGAAATATTAATAATTTATAATTTTATACTATATTATAATCAATTCATAATAATTATTATTAAATCAGTTTCGTCCGATTCTTCTTTTATAAAAAATTTATAAAAAAATTAGAATACAATCTTTAGATGACCAGAAAATTTATTTAGATTAATAAATTAATAATGAAAAACAGTTTCAAAAAAAAAAAAAATTTTTAAGTATATAAAAATTCTATCGCTCTATCTTCTATCCTCTAGGTATTTTTTTTTTCTTTTTGCTGTCAAATTCCTCTGTAAAATTAAGTTACGGCTCATCATTTTAAATCGAGTATTATTTGTATATACTTTTTAATTATTACAAATTCTTATCTTGAGAATTTTAATTTTGATTGGATTTCACCATCGAGCAATTTTGCAAGCACTACTTATGATAAAAAAATAATAAAAACATTACGTCCTCCAAGGCAATTTCCGTCGCGATGCTAATTGAATTTTATTTTGAAAAACGTTTTTCTCTATGAAATCCATAAGTACTCATAAGGTTTGAGATGCCTTCTTCGGAATGTAATTTAATTAATCATAAATGAACTGACATTACTTGTAATTGAATCTAAGGGAAAAATGTATTTAAATGGTTCATCAGAGAAACTCGAATGTCCACATTCGAAATGATATAAAAATTAATTATCATTCTTCAGGATTTTAGACATTAATTACAACGGACGTACAAGTCAAATTTATTTGAAAATTATTAATTTCCTTTTTACTCAACTCACAATTCAGAAACTTGAAAGATATAATTTTGATTTGCTTTTATTCTCATCAAACGATACGGTAACATTTTAATCCCACTTTTTTGTACCTTTAAAAAAAGGGAAGAAGCTTTTTTTAATTAAAAATTTCGTTGCAATTTTTTTTTTTATTTCAAATACGTCATTCACTTTTTTTCTCCGAGTTTTATTTCAATTTGATTTGATAATCGGAGAAAATCTAACCGGCACTAAATTTTCAAAGACATTTTTCAAGACACCTTTTTGTTAATGCAGTGAAAAAGGGATATCATTCATCGGGGCAACATTTGATTAAATGCAATTTCCTCCATTTAAAGAGTAAAACTTCAAATGTCAGTCATGCGGTTGAAGTTTCTCTCTCCCTTTCATTCACTCTGTGAACTACACTGATGAATGAAAAATTACTTACTGATAAATCAGAACATTTGTGAACCGTAAAAATTGATCACAAAAGAATTGATGATGACATGTCTAAAGGTAAACATCAAGATGAAACTGATTTTCTAATTGACATCGAACATAAGAGGGAATATACACTTGGATGGTTTGAGAAAATTGGAAAAAAATTATTTTTCCTTTTCGTAATCAACAATATTTCAAGAATCAGCTGCTAAATTTTCAGTTTGAATTTCGAATTAGTTTACAAGCAAAGAAATATAAAAAATATTCGCACTATAACTGCATACAAATCTCTCTTAAGATACATCGAAATTAAAAAATCTTTCATTAACGTGAATATCTTAAATTAAGAAATCATAAATAAGTTTCAATGCTTTTCTTAACAGCACACACTTTCTGAAGTATTTCAATTTGCGACAAGTAAGTGTCTTAAATTAAGATAGTGATTTTTCTATTTTATTTTTCAAAAATATTAATTCAAGACATATCATTATATGTGAAAAGATTATGAACTGGAGTGTCTTAAGTTAAGAAATGTGATTGTTTTAAATTAAAACACGAATTTATCAATTTTATTTTTCAAAAATCTATAATTCAAGATTTTCAGATATTTCTTAGGAATCAATAAGAATCTAATGATTTTCTTAGAATTGCAAATTTGGCAGTTAATTTGTTTAATTAAATTATAATAGTCGAGTGATTTATTATTTGAGTATGAATATTTTAGTCGGCGTATTATAATAATTTAGTATAGATATATCAAGTATTGATATTTTTAAGTAACAATTTTGAAAATTAAGATTTGAAATACATATATACATATTCAAAAGAATGTAGTCTAAATTAAAAATTGTCTTCAGTTGAGAAAGATAAGTGTCTTGAATTAAAACACGAATTTGTAATATAATTTTATAATTCATAATAATAATAAAAATAATTCTTCGAATTTAGCTAAGAATTTGACCGTTCCAAGTGTATATTTCCCCACAAGTTGACACTGAAAAATGAAATCGGAAATTCACATTTTTATCAATGTACTATGTTTTCTCCTCTTAATCAAGCTAAAACGAGTAACAAACCTAGAAATCCTTCGTCCCCGTGCAAATCAATACAAAATTATCGAAAATTGTAATCGCCCAACTCTCAATTGTCAAAATCAAATATCTCGAAAAAAATCAATCTTTCATCCCCTTCAAATCTTCAATTTCAAAAACAAGTATAAAAATGATAAAAAATGCACCAGTCAATCGATTACCTCGTCACTCCAACATCGAAACGTATAACATTCATTAAAATTTCAATTCCATTTATTTTAACATCACAGATAAAGATGTTCTCACTCGAAATACATTATCGAACGAACTAGAAAGAATAAAGTGAAAAAAAAAGCGGGATTACTATTTCATCCGGAAATGAGATTTCTTTCCATATTTCAAAAATAATCGTGTAAATGTTGTCTCGGACGAGGAGGACGGAGGAAAGGACGAAACAAAACTAGTCGTATTGTTTCGGTTGGTGAAAAATAATCCATCGTTTGTGATAAATTTAGAACGCTAACGCGATGACGGCGTCTGTGGAAGTTGTAACGGAGGAGGCCACGTTCGAAGCTCGGGTTAAAAGGAGCATGCTGCAATCGATGCCGCTGTTTTACGCCGGCAATCAGGAGATTAATGAGTTGACTCACCGTGTTCTCCGCTCGATCGAGGCTGCGACAGTCGCGAGACAGGACGGAGGCAACTGTCTGCGCCGGGCGCTCTGCGAAGACAACAGATACTCCAAAGAGACCAACGACGGACGCAAAATTTGGCTGCCGTTCTGGAGGTATTTCCACTTTAATCAAATCGTAATTCACGATTTTTCATTACCTAGTCGTTGACCCCGCTCGACGATGTTCAAAAGAAATTCCTCCCGTTGTGTTGGGGTCGCCCCCCCCCTTTCTTTTGTGCCGAGGCAATTTGGCAAGCATGGCCATAGTTAGCGCACTTATATCACCTGTTGATGCCACGTCAAACATTCTGCAGCTTCACTTTAATCAAATGCCTTTGTTTTTCCTGCAACATTTTTTTGTCAACTGCTTTATTAAACTGAACAACTCACGTGTTATCCTTAACATTCGTCTAAGTTATTGAAAAGAATTTTTTTGGATTAAATTACTTCGTTTGGATTATTTGAAAAGTAATAGACAGTGACTCTCGTTTACATGTATCTTAATACAAGTAATATTCTCGTGTACAGTGGAAAATTTAAAATTTTTTTAAATGTAATGAATAATAAACAATTTTGTACACGAGACTGATTGAAAAATGTTAAAAATATCAGAATATTAACATTGACAATATGATAATGTTTGATATTTACAAAAACGTAATTATTATATTATAATAAATTTTTAGTTATTTTGAAAATAAACGAAAGTTTTTTTCCTAATGATTATTACTATGGTATTTTAGTTATTTTGTTAATAAACATAAACAAATGTTTGTTATTACCTTTTAATAAACAACAACGGCCATACTGTTATCATGGAAACATTTTTTTGTTCAAAAGAACAAAAAAATTTTCATGATTCGAAAGTGATTTCATGTCATTTGTTATTTTTTTCAGTATGCATAAACAAAATGTCAATTTTTTCGTTATCTTTTTTAGTAAACAAACAAATTTATATTCAAAAATAAAAATGATACGAAAATATTATGGATTTGTTAATTTATGCTTGTCAACAAAATAACATGAAGTGTATATTTGTATTTTATTGATAAAAGATTAAAAGATTTTCCATGCTATTTTCGTTATTAATGAATTAACAAAAATTATAATAACTACCTCACTATTTTAACTGTCACAACTTTCCTGAATAACCTTTATATTTTTTTCTTCACGAATTATTACACATGATACCACATCTTGCTTTATATGGCACAATAAATAACGTTATAAACAAATCCACATAGGACATAACCTGAAAAAAAACATTTGAAATTAGAAATCATCTTTGTTTGATATTTGTTTTGGCTCTGATAAGGGCCGTTTGCTGTCTTTTTATTATAATACTTTGATGTAGAGCACAACAGAAATTCTTATTTTTATTTCGATTTAATACACATAACAGGCATTCTTCACCTCATTTAAATATAGAACATAACGAAAATACCAAATAAATAAAATACAAATGAACTCGTATCAAAAACACAAATGAATTCGCAGAATTACGCAGTGGTTATGTTTACATTCCTCTATTTCGAACTGGTGTACTTGGTAACAGCCTTTGTTCCCTCGCTGACGGCGTGTTTCGCCAGTTCTCCAGGCAACAGAAGTCGAACAGCGGTTTGGATCTCCCTGGACGTGATGGTCGATCGCTTGTTGTACTGCACGAGACGGGCCGCCTCGCTGGCCACTCGTTCGAAGATGTCGTTCACGAAGCTATTCATTATGCTCATGGACTTCCCCGAGATCCCGATGTCTGTGTGGACTTGCTTCAGCACCTTGAAGATGAAATAGCCATAACTTTCCGCCTTCTTTTTCTTCTTCTTCGCTTTTTTTATGTCCCCTGCTACTGGGGTAGAAGCAGATTTCTTGGAAGCTGTTTCCAGATTCTTCCTCGGACGTCCCCTTGGCATCTTCTCGGTTTTGCAAACTTTAATATTTCAGTTGAGAACACAGAGAGAATCATTCGTTTAAACCTACTGACATCTATAAAGTACTTTTTTGCGCAACGCCAGCGCACCAATCAGAGATAAGCGATGTTTCTGATTGGTGCGGCGAAGTAACGGTTAAATTTATAATAGAAAATGCGCGAGCTCGATAAGGAAATTAGATTCCTAGTTCTTCGAAGGAGTTCTAATAGTTCTATTGGTCTGAGAGATATTTGAAAAGATGTCCAGTCGTGGTCAAGTGAAGAAACTGGCGATCAAGCCTAAAAGTCAGTCTTCTCGAGCCGGATTGGTTTTCCCAGTTAGCAGAGTCCGTCGGTACTTGAAGAAGGGCAACTACGCTGCGAAAATCGGAGCGGGCGCTTCTGTTTATTGCGCTGCAGTTTTGGAATACCTCGTTGCGGAAATCTTGGAGATCAGCGGAAACGCCGCCCGGGACAACCGTAAACGTAGAATCATTCCGAGGCATATCTGCCTTGCCGTCAGGAACGATTCGGAACTGGATCAGTTGCTTGCGAATGTAACCATCGCTCAAGGAGGCGTTGTGCCCTTCGTTCATAGTATTTTGTTGCCAAAGAAAACTGCCAATGCTAAAGATCCCAAGTAGAAACATAATTTCGAGTTAAAAAAATCGGCCCTTTTCAGGGCCACCAACATTTTGAAACAAAAGATAGATTCTTATTTGAGGTTAATTCTGTGGACTATAAATCTTCCAACATATTTTAGGATTCTTTTTGTAATTGATACAGAATTTATATATTTTTATTAAAGAAATGTCTAGAACACATTTGACTGTGAAATAATGAAATTGTAATTCGAAGAATAATTCTTACAGGTTAGCATTTTTTACTATATTCTTATATTTTGACACACTAAAAAATCTTTTAACCTATTTTAAGAATGCTTTTAGAATTAGAAATGGATGATTAGAATTACATTTTTTAATTTCAAAAATTATTAACACAAAAAATATTTTTCTAGGTATCCTTACTAAGACTAAAACCTGATTATCAGAAATCTATATTGTAATTCCAAATTTTTGTAACATAATATATGGCTGGAATAATTGAATTTAATCATAAGATTTTTAACATGAAAAGTAAATTTTTATAGGTTTATATAACTAAGAAACCTCCTAACCTATTTTAGTATTTGGTTCTTTAAAAATATAAATCCAACTATCAGAAATATCTTTTATTCAAATTTTTATAATACATTTTGCTGGGTTAATGAATGTGTATTTTAACGTGTACTTTATATTTGAAAATGTCCGTTTGAAAAATGCAGTAAAAATTTGTTTAATGACGGATGTACGATTTTTGCAGTTTGGGAATGAGTTGGATGTCCGGTCGAATTCTGAATAAAACACCTTGGTCAGCGACATTGGATTCGGTAAAGGCCGCTATTTTTGGTCTCGGTGGAGCAGATTGCGAGTCTCTTTATCCTAAGTGTAATCTTCAAAGGGAAAAACTCAAAAGACGCAGAAGACGAAGGAAATAGTAATTCAGCGTCGCTTCGACGAGCCCGCTTTGAATCTGCCTCAAATTCAACTAATTTGAGATGAACTCAACCACCCCTCGAGTCATATCGCTTAATTATAATCATCCACATACTATTTGTTCTCTAATTGCGCATTTCCATTTTCGATTCGTACTTTGGCGAGTTCCATCAAATTAATCATGTAACCTCCTTCTTCCACCTACGATTGTCATATTTTCAACCGCATTTCGTTCTGTAACCTTTTTATTTACACGTTATTTATATCATTATTTATTTTGAAAAGTTTCTTTTTTGTTAGTTTATTCATAAACAGTGTGTGCGTCAGACCTTTTGTAACTGTACCAAATAAACAAAACTTGTTGCGGTTTTCAATTCTGATATTAAAACAACATTTTATATAAACTTTCGTTATTTTTCCCGCGGTCAATAATTTAATTATGAAAGTAACAAAAATATTACGTTTCAAAAACTAATGAATAAATGAGCTACTACTGATACATTTTACATTATCACTTTGAGTACAGAAGTATTAAAAATAAAAAGAACATCAATTAATGTAAAAATGGCGGATTATTTATATTAAAAACCGAAGTGGTAAAAATAAGTCTGCAAAGTTAATTACCAGCCTATTTATCAAACGTCACATTTAATATTTTTTCGCTAATTCAATTCGGTCGATTTCAATAGCTGATGCATCTTGTATATGAACCTTTTAAATATGTTTCAGCTGTGATATAAAAATAATTTATGCGATAACTCATGTTTGTATAGAAAAAAAAAGAAGAAAGAGAGCTTATAATTTCATGTTATCACTTTGATGTTACAGATTCGTAGCAAACATTCTTTTTCAAAAGAGATGAAGAATTCCATCTTTAGCTTTGCATGCGCGCGTGCATAATTCTTTGCACAACAGACGTCATATACACTGCGAAGCAGTTGATCTTTCTTTTGAATTCTCAATCTCGAGACCCGGATGCAATAAAATTCTCCTTTTTTCCTAATTAAACTAAACTGAAACTAATAAAAATCTTTCCAGATAGAAGAATGTAATTCAAATAATATTAAACTGAGAGACAGTTTTCCACTTTGGTGAAAAAAAAATCCGTGACAACTCCTTCCGTTTATTAAAAATAAAAAAAAAGAAAGAACAATCGAAAATGCGAATACCTTTCCCTTGCTGAAACAATCGATAAAGTAATTTTCTTTCATCTCCGAAAATGTTCTGTTAATAAAAGTCAAGAAATTCATTTCGGAATACTAAAACAACAGAGCTTTTATGATTTACAATTTTCATCACCGGGTCAATGTTCAACTTCCTTTTATCCATCTCGACCGATGAAATAAATGTCTTTTGTTTTATCATAATTTCACTGGCGCGTCCAAAATTTATGGCGCCGGAGAGATGTGTTTACTTGGATCCAGAAAAAAAGGAACGATAATCAGAATAATTCTTATCCGGCGAACACTTTGGAACAACTTGTTTTCAGCGGGTTTTAAAATTTTAGACCAAAAAAAAGGAAGAGCATGATGGGGTGTAGAAAAAAAAGAACTTGAGAACCTATTTCTTAAGGGTAATCGTCGGGGACAAAAAAAACATAAGAATTACAGCCCTCGAGACACTTTAAACGCGAGTTTGATAAAACTCGGTACAGCTAAAGTGTAGGAGGAATTTCGTTGAAATCGCTCCGAAGGACTCTTGCAGGGACATGTACAGCTTATTGGAAAATGCCATATTGACTAAACGATTAAGTATGTGGTGGGTGAGTATCTTCACTTCACTCAAGTGAAGCAATGCAAGCCAGGCCGGAGTTGGTATCTACTATGGCCGCTCGAATATGTCAATCCCACCTTACATGTAGATATCTAGCCAAAACACGACATCAATACCTAATCTATGAGGCTAATCTCAAATTGAAGAGATAGTCAAGTGACAAATTGACTCAACATTTCGCAAATCTTTTTACATTTGTCATCCCATCTATACCAAGCCAAAATACAAATTGCAATCCCATTTTTGTTAACCTCGGATGCAATTTTGTACATAGTTCAATTTTTTTCAACCGGACTCAAAATAGCTTTGTCATTTTTAGTACCGGATAATAACGTGAAATGTATACTGAGAAACCGATATCGTACAGTTTGGATAGTAATTTTTTCATATTGTAATGAGAACAATGTAGACTGTAGTTTTTACTATTTGTATATCGTAAAAGTTGGAGTATGAATTGTAATTTTTGTCGAAAATCATTCAAAAATTGTCGGATTACATTGAATTTCAATCAATTTTATTTCAAATACAAATGAGAAACAAATTTTACATGAAATTGTAATTTTGACTTCTAAATTAAGTAATATTTACGATTTATTAATTATATGAAATTGTAAATAGACTTATTAGTTTTTTGAATCCCTAGTTTCTAGTCTCTATTCCCCAGAGAAAAAAAAATTCATCGCAACCTGAATAAGCATCATGCATCTAATCAAATCGGCCATCAACTAGGTTCACTTTGGTTACTCATTCCTTATTGGTCGATTATCAGCTAACTTCACTTTCGTTCCTCATTTCCTATTGGTCAATTTTCATCCGCGGGATAATTTGAATTGGAAAAAAGTAATCCGAAAGTAATTTTTACTTTTTCATATAAAAAGAACCAATTATACTTCATTTTTGGAAATATTAATTTAATTAATCATTGACAATAAATTTAGGGATGATTTTTTTTCTTATATTTTGAGAAATTTCTTTACGAATATAAACAATTATTATACAATCGGTTTCGTCTTATTCTTTTCAACAATGCTATTATAATCAGATAATCAGAAATGTTATTTCGATCAGTAAATCAATGATTCGTATAAACTTAATTGTAAATAATTATAATTAAAAATTAAACGGACTACCAAAGATATAAAATTGTACAAACAGCTTGTACCCACTACAATATCGGTTTACCAATGTACCAACCGCCAAGACTCTCGGAAACAATGTCCCTTTTGTTATTTTACAAAAATGAATACCAAAAATTTTGGTTATTCAACAAATACACCAGTTGCAGAACATTTTATTGCATAGAGAATAAATTTGTATGAACTGATACACAGCTCGACAAAGATTACACCGAACATATCTGCCCAGCATAATACCGTTTATACCAATTATTAGAGAGATACATCGAAATTCATTATTAAGCACTCAAACTGAAACTGTGATTTCCCCGTTGCAACCGAAATTCCATGCTTGAAATATTTATTGTTGGCATATAAATGTTTGGTAAAACTTTGGCATACATTTTTGATACAAAATTGCATGCTACAAAAGTAAATCCCCAACCCCATCGCGCAGTCAAGAATTTGTATACGTTTTATTACGAATGTTTTATTACAAAATTTTAAAATCCTTTGAATTTGTTTGGGGGATCGCAATGCTTTCATCATTGTAGTCCGCTTCAATAAGGCATGAATTTAATTGAATGTTAAATTTACATTCCAACACAAACACCAAACTAAAGCTATGTACACCCAGCGAAATGATCAAGTTAAATTATTAAATGTAATAACATCAAGTAATGTAATTGAGTTTAAGTATCGCTCAAAATCTATTCGCAAGTGTCGTTGTGGGCGCACACAAATAGCAAGACACTTTTCTTTCCTCCTTTGTTTTGCAAAGTTATATATATAAATTCAAGTTATAAATATTGTACCTTCTACGGTTATATTATTGTTACACCTCAAAAATGTTGAGCTCAAGAATTTTTTGTCAGTTGGAATAAAAATACAAGTCAAAGATCGGCCGTTTGAGAATTTGAATACTTGTAAAGGGAGGAACAATATCAATATCTTACAGACGGATATTTTGCTATGATAATCTCTCGCTTGTTTCTGTCGGGGAAAAATGTTTGAGAATAAAAAGAAAGGATACATATTCCGACATACGAAAATGTCGGCGTTTCTTTTTGTCGACGATTCGGCGTGTTTTTTTTGTTTTCTTTCGGAAAATGCACGTGAATATCTGCGGATACGTCTCTTCTCTTTTGTTATTAAAAGCGCGTGTGAGCGCATAAAGCTAGTTTAGTGAGCTATTTTGTTGGCGAGTATTTCGGTATAAACCGGAACCAAATTCAGTAACTCAGTTTATTATCGGATCAGTATCGAAGCCGCTATAACTAAAACAACCGACCAAATAAGGACGTTACGTAACGGGAAGTAACACTTGTATCTGACCTAAGATAATATCCAAAATGCACCCCGAACGGCTAGAGGAAATATTTCGTAATTGAAAAGCTGTGACAACGTTTACATTTAATTATTGATTTGCGCATTAAATTTTTCGCAAACAACTTCGAAGGATTTACAAAATGGGTTGAAAAATGGTAGGGGGAGGAAAAAATACAATATTCTCATTATTTCTCCAGCTGCTGATATTTAAGGAGCAGATTGTACAACCGGGTCATTAATTTTGTCAGTTTGATGTAAAACTGTAATTACGCCTCTTTCACGGTTCTTGTCTTTTGGCATCAAATTTAACATGGGACTGTCGGTACCGTAAGAATAACGTTTTTAAAATAATAATTAATCATAATAATTTCAACATTTTATGACTAATTATATAATATGTTTTTAGTGTCTATCTAGTAAATTTCCAAATACAATATTTTTTTTATAAATTTTTTTTTTTTT